>CAUYON010070037.1:0-33266 GCA_963573935.1 Arctocebus calabarensis | reverse complement strand
AAGCTATGCTTATATCATCAAGATAACAATAGAAGATGCAGTAACTCTCTGTGAAAATACTGTTGTTTCTCTGATGGAACTATTTACAAAATCATTACAACACTGCTAAACTTTTTTTGTAGATAAATCAGGATTGTTTGGGACATGGATATTGCCATGGAAGTTTATTTCTCAGGAGAAGACAGTGTCTGGTTATGAAGCTGCCTAATAGGTTTGACCCTGCTGATTGTGAAACTTGTGCTAAAAATATTATGTCAAAACCCAATGTAGCCTATCATTCTGAGAAAACCTATTTTCTGAAAGCAATGGCCAAAGGAAATCACTAGTTGTCTAGAGGTCCTCATAGTCTGCTTGACAAAGGAGAACATTTGAGAATTATCCAAAATTATTTCTCTTACCCTTAAAAGGAGTATAGGAGTATAGCTGCAAAAAAAAAAAAAAAATTATTGTGAAGGAGGTCCTAGACGCTAGAAACTTTGATCTTACATTTAAACAGGAATGTAGAATATAAAACTAACATCCAAGTAATTTTTTTCCCTTCAGCTATGACATTGGTTTCTTGACCATGAACCATGAGTTGGTAGTTCAAGATTTTATCACAGTTGTCAAGACTTAATGTTTACCATACTTATACAAAACATGGTCGATGGTACAGATATCGCAAGAAGCTTTACTAAAAGATTATTTAAATATTTGACATTTGAAAAGACCTTGCATAGTAATTTTTTTTCTATCAATGCCAAGGGATATATAATAAAAAAAACTAACACCACTATTTGTGGTTGATTTGAAAGGCTTTGTGTAGGTGGTTGAGGATAGAGTGAAAATTCTTCTTGAAGAGGGATGTTAACGTTAAAGAGATCAATGAAAAGACACTGAAGAGCTCTTGCCACCTCACGCTACTAAATTTAACTGTCATCTTTGTTCAGGAGGGTATATAAGCCTGGTTTGAGGCACACACTCAAATAATTGATACCTGCTTTGAAGAAACTCATGTGCCATGTAAATATAATGCTAAGCATCATTTTCAAACACACCAGCCATATGGCAAAAATCACTCTTTTTAACATTGTTCTTGATGCCTCTTATCTTGACAATTAAGACTGTCTAGAAAGCAGATACAAAGAAAGTATTTAAAAGGCAACAGATTAAAAAAAATAAAAATAAAAGGCAACAGATTTATTGAGAGAAACATCTATAAAAGTAAAGAGAGGGAGCAGGATTAGGTGGGTTCTACCTCTATTCAGATCACAATGCCGCTCTGAAATGTGTGAATCAAGGAGAGAGAAGGGAGAATAATGTACATATAATGAGGCTTAAGTTCTGAGAACTGCCTGGGTAGTTGATAAGGGAGCCCCAGGCAGCACCTGGTCCTTGGAGGCTCAGAACTGGCCTACCTGTAACTCCCCTTGCTGGGCTCACTCCCAGGCTGGAAGCAACCTGCAGGTGTGTGGCCCTAGAGTTAACATGGTACTAGATCCCAAAGGTATATCACTTGAGGCCTGTCAGTGACCCACTCTCTGGAAAGATTCACTGTTGAAAGCAGGTCTGTCAGGTACATTTCCAGGGCTGTGTATTTACTGAAGTATACAAAAATCTTAAAAGATATAAACCTTGTGATTGGAAAGAAATTTCCATTCCAAGGCACTATGTACCTTCCCTGAAACTTGCTATTCTGTCTCCATAGCAGTTGCAAAATGGTAAGGAAAAAATGGCAGGTCCTATGGGTCTAAGAGCTTAACTGACATTGGCCTTCATTACTATACAACTTTTCCTCAGGTCACCTTCTGCACTCCCTGCCTCCTTTAACATCAGTCTCATCACACTTGGTGAATTAATAAAGATTCAAATGGGAAACTGCTTTGTTTTGATTATACATTTTCTGAATCCTCTCATGATAAATGTAGTGTTATATTTTATTTATGGAGTGTATTTTAAATGCAAATTTTATGTTAGAGTGACAAATGTATAGATTTTACTATTGAAGTCAACCATTTATTAACAATCATATTTATTGCTTGTGATTAGCAAGCAATATTTTAAGTAGTTTATCTTTTATAGTGATTGTTTGATTCACATAAAGATTTTTAAAATTGTTTTAAATACATTTTAAGAAATTAACTTGGAATTTAGATGTATGTGGAAAGTTGTCAGGGAAAGAAAAAAAAATCAACATTTCTTTGGTGACATGGAGGAACATTAAGGTATTTTTATTTTAGAATATTAGAGGGTACTCATGCTTTCTTTACATAATTTGGGTTTTGTACAGATTGAGTTAGAAATCTTTAGCCTCAAGCTATGTTTCAAACTCCTGAATTTCTCATCCTCAGATTTCTATTTTTCCAGTCAAGTTCATTTTCCGTTATTCTGGGTCTCACACTTTAAACTTTGGTAATATTGGAGAACTAGAATCAATTACACTTGAATGCATTGTGCTGTTTCATTTTTGCATTTATTTAATAATATTATTCAATGCGGCTCAAGTGCTCTCATATACTTCACAATCTTCCTTAACTTGGGAAAGTTATATCCCTACTTAAAGTCATGGTTTAGCGATAATTTCTATCAGCTGGCTGCATACGCTAGTCTGTTCTTCATGCCCCATAGATGCCTGCTGTAATTGATCTTATCCCTTAATTTTCTGGGTCAAGAATGAGACCCTGTTTATGAGACTATGTTTATGTCTTAAAGACTAAGAACAATGCAAAAAAGTAGATGTCACATACCTCCCCCCAAAGTAAACTTTTTAAAAGAAGAAAAATTTAATTATGAAACTAATTCTGCTCACAAGAATCATTGCATTATAATTCTAAAAAGCTCAGAGATAACTACAAAAATTGCTACAGTTAATGCTCTGCTTTCCAATCTAAAGGGATTATCAAATGAATTAGAAAATATAAATCAATGGCATTTGCATTCCTTTGATGTTAACATAACCAAACTTATCACAGAATGATTTGCATCTAAGGCTCATTTTTCTCTTAAAAGATTAATTACATAATATTTGCCCCTGTAAATGATATGTAAGTTTAGGATTTTGAACTTCCATAGTTATATATCTAAATTAAAAGAGTCATATGGAGCTGACTGAAACTTTTTAATTAATATGTGAGTATAACTCTATCCATTTGTATGAAATCTCCACTGTCTACCACAATTGTTGATAAAAAATATTTAAAAAATTAGTAAAATGGCTTATTTGCATAAAATAAATTAGCATATGTTTATCTATACAAAGGGGCTTCCAATATGTAGTTGCAAAAGAAATTACACTTGTATTTTTCAAACTAACAGCTCTCATTTTATATATTTAATCTTGTTATCTCAATTACTGGATAAAGTGTCAATGAATCTGAAAAGGTGGGTATTGGGACTTAATTAATCAGGAAGTATAGGATGCCCTGAGGTAGTCGTATCCATGTCAGCATTGGCAAAATATCCATTTTCTAAAAGCAGGAAGAGTCGTATTTCATAGTTATGATGCAATTACATTGTTATTTCACAGCTGTCAAAAAGCATAGTCTTGAAATATGACTTTTAAAAGTACATTCTTAAAACACTTTCTCAACATTTTAACTACGAATATTTCAGAGATCCCATGAATAAAATAACTAGATGCACCCTCAATAATAGGACATGAGTCAATAAAATCTTTAATATGATTTTCAACATAGTAAAAAATAATTTTATGTCCTAAATCCAGTGTGTATCACACAATTTTCATGTATATTAAACGAAATGTATAAAGCAAGGTTGCAAAATTGTATTGTATTTATTCTAACCAGACAAATCTAAGAGTTGCTCAAAACAAGAAATACATTTAAAACATGGCAAGAAATTTAATTTTTTCTATAGTTCTCAAGCATAGCTTAGACATAAAGTGAAAGATATAGAAATGCAAATAAAAATGAGAATTAGAATAAGTAGCACTTGTATGAGTTGTACTATGGATGTAAATAAAGCTGATTTAAGTTTGCAAAATGTATGCCATACCGATCTCTTTGATTGCTAAAGAAAGAAAGTAAATTGGGTTTTGAGCTTCCTACCAGGCAATAGAGAAGCGTGATTTGATAAAAGATTTACAGCACACATGATGTAAAACATAGGCCAAATTATAAAAAACAGGCAATATTTTCTGGTACTAAATGCTTATCAAGGTAATTCCAGTGTGCTGTTAGACAGACTACTCTGGTTCATCACATCTTCCAGGGCATACCCAAAACACATACCACGTGAATTTCAGCTGAGTGTTTCCTATGAAATCGCTGCAGGCTAAACAACATTACATTTGTTTCAGCATGCGTGTGAGGTAAAAGCAAGTCATTCCTGCACGCTGACTTTTGATGATGTGTAAGTTAGGGACAAAAGTCAGAATAGTTAAAGGAATTATTGACGTGAAGTACTTCAGGTGATCTGTATGAATTACAATATTCTAAAATTTTAGTTATAAATAGTTGATTTCATTTAAAATTATATTGTAACACAAGCCAACTTTAGAAATATAATCTTGAATGGGGAAAAAGCAAGTAACCAAAAACTATACATTTCCATATTATTTTAGGCATTGATTGCTTAAAAGCAAACAAAAGTAAACAATGCATTTGGGAATTCACACATTTATGTTAAAATTATAAAGTTAATTATGAAAGAATAAATAAGAAGTTTGTTATAAAATATAAACAGTGGAATGATTAAAAGGATTATTGACGTTCAGGGGTAGATTCAGCCTGAAGCTGACAAAGTTCCTCACTTGGGCATTTTCTGTCAGATCCTTGTACATAATTTAGTTTTGAAAATTTTGTACTTGTTTTCTTAACAAGTTAAGAAGTTACCCAAAATTGTACAAGATTCAGTCCCATCAGAAGTAGTAATTTTTTCAAGTAATGTTCTGTTTCTATTGGTACTGGGAATATAGACATCAATTTTACTACTTTGTTTTTAGAGTAAGTTAGATTAGAACATGTCCTCTTATTTATATCAAATATACCTAAAAAGGGAAAAAAAATACTTGGCTGTATTATTTGAAATTATGTCATCCAGAATACAGGTGTTATTCATGGTTGATTGAAGATGAATAATTTTGACAGCCCAGTGAACAAAGAGAAGGGTTTAGGACCTTTCCTTAAAATGAAGCACATAATGTACACGGAGAATAATCAAGCAACTTCCCATTGAGATATAGCTCCGAAAATGACTGTGATTCTAAAGCAAAGACCTACTCCTAGAATTCCATACTAAAGAGAAGGACTATTAAAATACTGTGCTCAAAAACTATATATTGTTGTTGTTGTTGTTTTGTTTTTGAGACAGAGTCACAGCTCACAGCAACCTAAAACCCCTGGGCTCAAGTGTTTCTGGTGCCTCAGCCTCCCACGTAGCTGGGACTGCTACCTCGCCCTGCCACAATGCCCGGCTGTTTTTAGAGATGCGGTCTCCTTCGGTGGGAGGCGAGATGGAAGGCTTGCCTGAGCTCAGGCTGGTCTCAAGCTCCTGAGCTCAAGCAATCCCCCCATCTCGGCCTCCCAAAGTGCTGGAAAAAATATTTAAGCAGTTTACACTGTGGCTAAAGAGGTTGCAGAGTGCTTATGTAGACAGCTACATTAGAATCTTATTGTTATGTAATAAATCACCCCTAAAATTAGCACCCTAAACCACAAGCATCTATTATCTGTGAATTTCTGTGCCTCAATAATCTGAGAACAGCTTAGTTGTATGATTACTGCGTAAGGTTTCTCTTTGTGTATTCAAGCTCACAACTGTTTTCTTGTGTCTTTTGGCAGTTCTCAAACTATCCAATTCCAGGCTCCTCCCGTGGCTACTGACAGGCCTCAGCCTTCCCTGATTGTTGGGAACTGAGACGTCAGCCTTTTTCAAATGATGAACTGAGACATCGGTTCTTGGTCACACGGACCTTTTTGTGGAGTTACCCAACAGAGTATTAATAACCGGATATCCTACCAGAGCCAGTGATTTTATTTTAGCGGGGGAGGGTAGAGCCCCCTAGAGAAAAAACACTGGCTCTATATGACCCAACACTACAACACTACACATAAGAAGCAGAATACCATCACTTCTACTATATGTTATTGTTTGCAAAGACAAAAGTTGGTTTAGTTGTACATGTTTACAAACCAAATACCTTGTTCTGAAAAGGAATTAAAATAAAAAGAAGGAAGGCTAAAGATACCCCTCTTTTACTACCTTACAAAGTATCCAGGTTTGAAAGGATTTTCACATTTAATAACAATGTATATTAGGGTATAATATCTACAAAAAATTATCAACATAGTTCCTATAATGGGCATATGTAGTTTAGCCTACTATAATCTCATGTTGCACCATTTCCTTGAGGTGAAGAAAAGAACTAACAATGAAAGAACAGTTCTAATGTCCAATTGCTCTGAGAAGTCTAGCCTCACATTTTATTAAGAGAAAAGTAGCTTGATAATGTTTGAATGTGTAGGAATGGTTAATAAACCATAATCATAATTTGGAAAGAATGAGATGTAGAGGGCCTATAAAATTTTGGTTATTTTTAATATTCAAGCTAATCATCATTATTAACACCAAGAGTAAAAGAATAGAAGTAAAAAAGAATATGCACTGAATACCTTACATGGTAATGATGTAGGCCTAAAACCGGTATTCACAGAGCACTGACGTAATCACCTGATCTCATTTAGAACTTAGCACCAATATTTGTTATTAGCAGCTTTGAACACTTAGGAGCCTTACAATTTTTAGTTTAGTTAGAAAGACCCCTGATGTGCTAGCAACAATTGATTTTGCTTGCTTTATACTTGCGTTTGTTTAGTAGACATCCGTCCTTTGTAAAAGGAATGATTCTGGGTTAGAAAAATCCATAATTTCTTAAGACATCTTTTATAATCAATCTTCTGTTAACAGTTAGAGCAGCATAACAGAAAGTAACCAGTGAATTTAAAACCTTTGTAAGAATGAGAGAAAGAAGAATGGGAAACAGTGAATTTTAACATTTATGAGTTGCTATTTCATGACCCTAAAATGTATCATTTCATATTTGATCTTCATGGAATCCCGAAAACAATAAAAATCTTCTTCAGAAATACTGAGATTTTACAAAGAATGTGCTGTTCCTTTATTTCTCTATGCTGCATGTTGTTTGTGTAAACTGACTTTTATTAGAGTTGACAGGGTTTCTTTTTTTCCTCTCCCCCAAGTTCAATGAAAACAGTTTTCTTTCAAAATGTTTGTCACAACCTTTGGACAAACAAAAGCCCAGGGAGAAAAGTAAACATACGTAACTGCACATCTATCAATCTTTTGATATTACAAACCATTCAGGCAAGGGAATAGATGTTTAGAAGACCAGCAGAGCGACATTAGTCTTTCACTTCTAAGTCACCTGCACAAAGCCAACTTTGGAAAAACATGTTTTTTGTTGTGTTCAACGGTTAGCAACATGAGTTGGAGAAAACAGTGTCTAGCAAGAAATAAGGTTAGCAACTAACAAAACAAAAATCATTGATTATATAACAACTCTAACAACCATATTTCTAAAATATTTACTATTTTCTTTATTTAAAGCACCTTGTCTACTCATAGACTGAATGGGATAGGTTTATTTTGTCTAAAAACACAGGAGTAAAGCTGAGGTTAAATTAAACTCTAAGAGTAAGTTTATAGAAGTCATTTCTTTTCCTCACAATCTGTCACAAACTTGACTAGTTTTCTAATACTGCCACACCATTATTTATGTAGAGTCAGTACTTACACAATTATTTTAAGAATCTAACCTTGAATTTATAGCAGCTACATATTAAGTTGGCCCTCAGCACTCATAGGTTTTGCATCTAAAGATTCAACCAACCACAGGCCAGAAATACTCAGAAAACTAAACATTAACAAATAATGATACTTGAATAAAACATAATATAAATAAAAATATAATATTAAAACCTTTGAAATAGAATTTACATTGTATTAGATATTGCGAGTAACTGAGGGATTGCTGAACGCATGGGAGAGGAGAGATTTAGGCTGCATGCAAATACATATCATTTTATAGAAAACACTTCAGCGTCTATAGATTTTGGACCAATGGGGTGCCTGGAACAAATTCCTTGTGGATAATGAGGGATGATTGTATTTCTGTACCTCTATGTTTTGATTTTACTATAACTAAACTTCTGATTTGTCCCTTTGAAATTTTAATAATAATGCCATTCTTCCATAGTATCTTCAGGACAAGAGTCTTAAGAAATCTCAATTTCATTACTTCCAAGTTGCTCTTCTTACCCTGAGACTTACACCTCAACCTAATTCTGATTGTCTTTTTCTTTCCATGGTCACCTGTTTTCTCTCATTGGATGATGGGCACTTAGGTTTAATTCACACATGCAGAGTCCCAATAACAAAAGTGACATTCACCTCTCTTCACATTATTTTAACTCCTTCTAAAGACTTCCTTCTTATATTTCCCTTCATGTATTCTATATGACAATGATATTACGTTGCCATAATGCTATCATGGCTGGACCTATATGCTGGACCTTTTCTTTTTGGCCTTTGTATAGACAACTTTTTTAAATTTCATTTAAAGATTATATTTTTTACCTCATAAAACATCCTGCTGTCCAGTGAAAGGGGAAATATAATAACATCATTATAGCATGGATTAATTCTGTTTCCCCTAAAGTTATTTGCTCATACACATGCTTGGTTTTACCACTAGTCTGCAAACTATTATTAAGGGGAAAACTTTGTAAAAATCCTCTGATAGATAATTTAGAATAAGCCTGTATCTTAAAAAAGTGATATGCTATGCATACATGTTAAAGGAATAAGTAACTGAAAATTATAATTTTCTCTAAGACCCAACTATTTCCACATGAAATAATAAATAATTAGATGTGTAGTACATATTCAAAAACACTGTAAAACATTTTTAAGGTCAGTAAAAATGTAAACGTAGCAAAGAAATTTTTGTTTCTAGACAAGATGGTATAATATCATAGACTGAATTTATACTCATAATTGAAACCAATAAAACTTTGGGCATAATATTTGAAACAATCGTTTTGCCAAATTGAGTCAATAGGCTACATAGGACACTGATCCCTGAGTAAAGAAAATAAAAGAGGTGAACCCTATGGGTGCCCAAGGCTTATTATTCTGACAAAGCAAACAATCCCTGGCTTATGAGAGCTCAACTTACAGATATTTTTATTTAAAAATATCAAGGCAGTACAAACGTTTTTGTTCCTAGATACTTGATATAAGGCTGAATCAGGACTTTCTTTTGCCTGTCACCAAAATAGTTCATTGTACCAGAAAGGTAAGTTTTTGTCATTTGCTTTCCTCGTACTTTATCCCCTCCTTGGTTTGAAATGTTCTTTACGACTCTTTGATTGTGACTACCCATGACTTAGCTCCACTTATTAGTGAGAACATTCAGTGTTTGCTTTTCCTTTCCTAAGATTCTTAGGGTAATGATCTTTGTTTCCTTCCAAGTTGCTGCAAAGACATTATTTCATCCCTTCTAATGGCTGAGTATGGTATGGAGGGATATACCACATTTTCTATATTCACTCATCACATGATGGGAACTTCTGTTTAATTCACATCTTTGCAATTGTGAATTGTGCTGCAGGAAACATTTGAGTGCATATGTCTTTTTTTCATAAAATGATTTCTCCTCTGGACAGATGCCTCATAGTGGGATTGCTGGAACAAATGTTAAGTCCACATTTATTTCATAGAGGAATCTCCATACTCTTTTCCATACAAGTTGTACTAATTTTCAGTCCCATCAACAGTGTATAAAATGTTCCTTTCTGCATTCTCACCAGCATCTGTTGTTTTTTGACTTTTAAACAATGGTCATTCTATAAGGGGCAAGGTGATATCTTATTGTGGTTTAATTTGCATTTCAGTGCTGGTTAGTGATATTGAACATTTTTCATATGTTTGACATTTTTTTTTTTTTTACGAAGCAATGGTGCAAAAACAACATGCATTTAGTAAAAACTATGCTTCAAATTTTGAATTTTGATCCTTTCCCAGGCTAATGATATGTGCTATGATATGATAACTCTCTTATGATGTTGATTGTTATCATACCTTATGGGCAGTGAGCAAAAGCTCTTCAGTATCAGGCGATAGTGAAGGTAAACAACTAATACGCTTGTAGGGAGTCCAGCCTGTAGCTTGAGGGCCTCATGCTCATTTTATGAGGACTTTTTTTTGTTTATCTAAGGTATCAGATATAACAAAAAGTATGTAGGGACCTTTTTGTGGCTAGATAGTTTTCAGTAGAGGTGGTTATTTAATGTATGACCCAAGATAACTCTTCTTTTTCTAATGTGACAGAGGGGGCAAAAATTGGATACCCTTGCACAATGTCCTGTGGTGTCAACTGATTTTGTCCCCCACTGTAGGTTAATGAAAGTGTTCTGAACATGTTTACCATAGGTTAGACTAAGCTACAAGGTTTGGTACTTTAAGTGTATTAAATGCATTTTAACTTAAGATATTTTCAACTTATTAAAAATTTAACAAAATATAACCCCATTGTAAGTAGAGGAGCATCTGTAAATCCACAGTATAATGCTGTCCAAGGCCAAGACTTGGACTAAGATTAAGAAAACAAAATAGGAATCCAAGAAGTGGAGGTGGTAAGAGTATTTAACAAAAAATTCCAGAGATGAAAAGCTTGCACAGACAGAGCTCTGGACCTCTGCAGAGCGTTCCCTTAAGTCACTAATTTTGTATTAACCCATCCAAGTGAGGAAGCTACACTTGGTCACAGAAAGAATAATGTGAAAGATTTATAGAAAACAATTCTAAAAATTCACACACGACTGGAAATCACTCTTATCCCCAATAGCAAAACTAAAAACAAAGTAATTTGGGAAGCATCAAGTAGAGCACTAAGAAATCTTATGTCTCAGTAGTGGGACAAAATTAGCCCATGACTCAAAGTTTCACTGTTGCTGTGTAACAAATCTTGCTTGTAACAAAGCAAGCCTCAAAGGGGTTAGTTTCAAATAATTTAACAATATTCCAGAACAAAGCTCAAGAATATTAATGAGGATATAAAAAATACAGACAAAGAATTTAAACATCATAAGATCTGGCATCCAATAAAATATCACCAGGAATTCAAGAAAGCAAGAAAATGCAACTCACAAAGAGGAGAAAAATCAATAGGAACAAGTCTAGAAATAACAAAGATGCAAGAAATAGCAGGCAAGGATATTAAAACAGCTATCATTACTATGCTCTATTTGGTGAAAAACATTAGGCAATAGTGTGAAAGTTAAACAGATACAAGAAAGAAACAAAGATAAAATCAAACTCTCAGCACCCAAATTACAGTATCTGAGAGAAAAACTGCCTCCTTATGATTAACAACAAACGACACTATGGAACAAAAGATGAGTTGACCTGATCTAGAGACACAAAAAATTCAAAGTAAAACACATCAGAGAAATAATTTAAAATTTATAAATAAACAGAGTATCCATGAAATCTGGGGACAACATCCCTGGAAAGTGAAGTGTCAATTTTACAAGCTCATGAAGGTGAAGAATCAGTTCATTGTATAACTTCCTGGAGTAGAAAGAGAGTTCTCCTGTGATCACTTCCAAACAAGAGAGGGTGGGGCATAGAGCAATTCCACCTGATATTAACCTACTCTGTGCAAAAAGCTATTATTCGCCTATCAATTATAATAATATATTGCGACCTGCCATGAGAGAGAGATCTCCTGTAACCCAGGTGAGGAAGGAGAGTTGACCTGAGTGGAAATGGTGAGAACTGGAGAAATAAAGCCATGAAAGACAGGAGAGATGAAAGATAGGATGGCATAGTTGATGCCTGCAAGCCAGTACCCGAACCATGGATACAGCTTTATTCATACAGTATCTTAACACGGTTGGATAAATCTTAGCACATGGGGTAGAGATCAAACTTAAAGAGGAAAAACTGTGTGCTTGCTGTATGCATGAGCTATGTGACTTCTGGACAGTATGTTGTTAAAGGAGGAAAAGTGGTTGGGAATCGCTCCCTGAGCATTTCCCAGGCTGTGTGGGCCCTGCAGTCCATAGCTCGCTCCCTTCAATCATATAGTAAGGATATATCATTCTCTGGAAATAGTCCCATCCATCACTTTTATCAGCTTAGTAATATGTCTAAACCAGTACTAGCACGTCTCTTAGCAGATATTGGAGGCGGTGTGGAATTGTAGGCAGGTTCCCTAATGCTTCCCCCTGAGGTTCCCTAATAGACAGGATTAAAGTCTCATTGTCTTCTGAAATCCAAAACAGTCGGGCATAATGACATTTCAGTCAACAACAAACTGCATATATAAAGTTGGTCTCAGAAGATTATGATACCATATTTTATTCTACCTTTTCCATATTTAGATATGTTAAAACAGATCAACACTTTCCATTGTGTTTCAATTTCCTACCATATTTGGTACAGTATCACACTGTAGAGCTTTGTAACTTACACTCCATAGGCTATAGCATATAGCCTAAATATATACTAGGCTGTACTATGTAGGTTTGTGTAAGTATACACAATGATGTTGGCACAATAATAAAATCACCTACATATATATTTTTTAGAATGTAATGTTAAGTGACACATGACTATACTTAAAATACTTCTTGACCTACCATTTCTTATAGTCACCTTATTAACTCATGAGCTGTTCAAATTATAAACCTTTCACACTAATGCTTATATCCCAGATAGCATCCCAAACTATATATTTGTTTACTATGTCATTTCCAATGTCTTATTCCAATGGAATATTTGAATTGGGAAAAAATAATATCTGGCAAATAAATTGTAATCCTTTGTACTGCAAAGATAAATATTGTTTAAGAATTGAATAATTTTTTCTTTACCTTTTAAAAAGGGTGTGTATTACCTCCTTTAGCAGGTAAATTGAATTGCTGAATTATGATTTTATTATACAGCTTGTGTATATCAGAGATCTGTTTTCTATATTTAGAAAGCTCTAGGGGTTATCATTTTAAGTTGCCATGTAAATCAGTAACACATTCAATATTATCAAAATATTTATTCCACATGAATTCATTGCATCCTATAATGATGCCATAATTATACCTCTATAAGTATAATTTAACCTATAATTTATATGTAAGTTATTAACACCAAGTGTTGATCATTATTATGGATATTTCCTTCCCATACATATCCTCTTTTTAACCCCTGTACTAGAGAGAAAAAGGTTTATGCACAAGCTTCAGTGATTATATTCTAAGATTTTTCTTGAGTCATAATGACTGAGTGATTATAAAAGGACAATTCTGTATGGAAATGTGTTCCAAAGTAACATTCATTAATTACAGACCAGTAATTGCCTATGGCCATTAGCCTTTGATCTTCAGAAACCTGGATCATTTCTAGGAATTGTATATAAAATATAAATATTTCTTCATGGTAATAAGCAGCTAAAATGTTGTGTTATAGGCTACATTTTCATTTTATGTATTCAGGTACTCTGAGTTCTGTATTTTTTTCACAATTTTCTTCCTTTAGCTTAAGATTATAGGATAGCAGACTATATCTTTGTTCAAATTGTTTATATGTCCTCCCTTTCTTAAAATTGTATTTTTTATTTATTAATACATCATTTAATTTTTAGCTGAATCTTCCGAAGAGTCAAACCTTGGACTCTTTGGCGTGGTAAGAATTCAATCTCTAAAAGGCGATGGAACTGTGCTCTTAGAGCATCCGTTAGCCTTTTGTTCCTTACTCTGTAATATTTTCCTGAAAGTAGCAGTTCAATTTAATTAGAGACCTTTGGTAAGCAGGCACTTTCTTATGAAAAAGTCTTATAAACATTACCATGGCCATCTGATCCTATCTCTCAAAGTTAGCAAACATCACATCTAGATTCCTTATTATAGACTATTTGTGTCCTATTTGGATTCATTTCTTGAAGACTTAACCACATATGTGATGGTATATGAAGATAAATAGGATTAGATAAGGTAATTAGATGAGGTAATGAAGGTGGTGACTTCATGATAGGATCACTACATTTTAAAGAAGAGAAATCAATAAGTTTGCTTTTTGCCTTTTTCTGTGCCAAGGAAAGGTCATGTGAACACACAGTGAGGAGAAAGACAGGAAAAGATCACTTCCAGGCAGCCAAATAAGCCAGCACCTCAATCTTGGAAAGACCATCCTCCAGAACTGTGAGCATTCAGCAAATTTGCCTTCTGAAGCAACATAGTCTATGGTACTTCTGGCAGCCACAGCTGACTGATATGATCCCCCATATAGTTGTAAATTCTGTTGGAATTTCCAAAATCCAGAAGACCCAGTAAGCATTGCTTTAAAGTGGTCCAAAAATTGAATTAAATTGCTACAGAATATTTTTATTGACTCCAACATAACTAAGCTCTTTCTTTTCTCTGTTTTGTTTTTTTTTTTAAATTAAATCATAGCTGTGTGCATTAATGCAATCATGGGGTACAATGTGCTGGTTTTATATACAATTTGAAATATTTTCATCAAATTAGTTAACATAGCCTTCACAGCATTTTCTTAGTTATTGTGTTCAGACATTTATATTCTACACCTAGTAAATTTCACATGTATACTTGTAAGATGCACCTTAGGTGGCTTTTTTTTCTTTTTTTATGTAAGCCTTCAGTCATCTTATATGTGTAAAGTAGTTCTATTCTGTAATATGAACTACTATCAGTTTTTTAATTCATTTTTGATAAACTTAATAATTGATATATCACCAATGGAGTTGAGTAAAATTCGTGGTAGTATCACTAAGTCCCAGCTATTGACATGTGTATCAAGATGTCAGGTATCCTTAAAGCAGTATGATGAAAAATTATAGCATACATTATTATACGTATAAAGGCAAAATGAGGCTTGACTTTCTTCTGCAGTATAATTAAAAGAGAAAGATTTTTTAAAGTCAATAACCGTACAATATTGGGGGCCTCCTTAATTTTCTGGATCCACGTTCGTACATTTACTCCATGTTTTTTTAGGTACTAGGCTATTCTGAATGCTTTTCACACATCATCACAATCAATAGTCTCAGAATTCTGTAATTTAAGTAAAATTTGTGTACTATGATAATGTGCTTTCCTCTTACGCCTGCAACTCATTATCTATTTTATTTTTGTACTATAGCCAAACTATTATTATGCACTTATGTAAAATTCAGGTATTTGTTTTTTCCTGCACATTTTCATGATAAACTCAAAGAGCACTAAAATATCCCCATTATCATTCAATATGATGTTAAAAATGGATAAAAGTTTTGGTATATTATAAAGAAAGAACAATTTGAAATCTCAGTAATCACTTTGGCTTTTTTATACTCAGACTGAATATACTCAGGCTTCACTTTTTGGTACACTCTGCTTTCTATTTCACAATGCCACTCACCAAAACTATTTGCTTTACTCAGTACACAATGATATTTTGGTTTTGCATAAATATTTATCTGATAATAAAAGAGGTAGTTTAAAACAAAGTAGACTTATGTATGGTTTCATGTATTAATTTACATTTTATATCATGCAGTCTATTTTTCAGTTTAATGCTAATACTTATGCTGTAACACTCTCAAAGAATAATCTGAACCCAATGACTTTGAAAATATTTATTAATGAGAAAACTTTGTATGACTATTTTTATTATTAGTTTTATGGTCATTGCTGATGGAAAGAAAATTCTTTTTTTTGCCTGAATTACTGAGTCAATTTAGGTGAAAGAGAAAGATAAAAAATACAAAGTCAACCTGTCAAAACTTTAGAAAAATACCAGTGGAAATACAAATATACAAAGCAAAAAATAGATTTATTTAACTTGATGAAATAAATAAATAAGGATCTGTGCTCTTTAAACCTGAAAATAAAATCCATTATTGAATTTATTGAGCAGAATGATCATTTTATAATCATTTTGCATAATGATAGCTCATAAAGTATACGTGTATTATGTTATATGTTCAAATAAAGGTTCTTAACTGGAACGGAGAAGATGGATTGAATAATATGGGTCCAAAACCTGTTAGTTTTTTATAATTGTTTAATTTTGGTTTTGGCTGAAATCAATACCCTGAACTTTCCAACACTAAAATAGAAAAATTAGCAATAAAAAGATTACAAAGGGGCGGTGCCTGTGGTTCAGCTAGTAGGGCGCTGGCCCCATATACCGAAGGTGGCGGGTTCAAGCCCGGCCTCGGCCGAACTGCAAAAAAAAAGATTACAAAGGCAGCACCTATAGCTCATGCATGGCCACATGCACCAGGGATGCTGGCTTTGAACCCAACCAGGACCTCTAAAACAAACAAATAGCCAGCCATTGTGACAGGCGCCTGTAGTCCCAGCTATTTGGGAGGCTGAGGCAAGGGAACCACTTGGGCCCAAGGGTTTGAAGTTGCTGAGAGCTGTGACTCCACAGCACTCTCCCAAGAGACACAAAGTAAGACTCTGTCTCAATTAAAAACATATGTGTATTATAAAGTTTCTTTCATCGCTTGTCTCCCCTGACTGTGAGTGGTGCCTGATTAGATAGCTAGTGACAGACTCAGGTATAAGTTTTCTGAATTTATAAATCATACATTATCATGTATATAGTGATAATCATTTTCCAAATAAATATTCATAATTTTAATGAATTTTCTAATCATTTTGGATTATCACTGGTCAATTTTGTATTATTTTTAATTACTCAAAAAGATTAGCCATTAACAAACAAATCAAAACCTCATATATCCCTCATAAGTATATTGAAAGTAATTATAATAAAATAAGATTAGCATAAATAAAAGAATAGCTTCACTCACCACTTGTAAGTATTTTATATTCTAGTAGAATTGGTTTCAATACCATTATCATATTCACCGTTTTTTCTCAAGTTAAATATAACAGTGTAAGGGCCAGGTGTGGTGGTTGCCACCTATAATCCCACCACTTTGGAGGCCGAGCTGGGTGGATTGCCTGAGCTCATGAGTTGGAGACCAGTCTGAGTAAGAGTGAGACCCTCATCTCTAAAAAAAAAAAAAAAAAAATAGCTGGGCGTTGTGGTGGGCACCTATAGTCCCAACTACCTGGGATGCTGAAGCAAAAGAATTGTGTGAACCCAAGAGTTTGAGGTTGCTGTGCGCTAAGAGGCCACGGCACTCTACTAAGAGTGACCAAGTGAGACTCTGTCTCAAATAAATATATAAATAAAACATAATAGTGCAACAAGATATGATAATAAACAGAGAAATTATTTTGATTGAAAAAAGCTTCAATAGAAATATGTCAAACTTTTTAAAAGTAAAAGTCCTCCAATAAATGAAACTTTATCTCATCATGCAGATAATTTTTTTTTTTTTTTGGTGCGGTTTTTGGCCAGGGCTGGGTTTGAACCTGCCACCTCCTGCATATGGGGCTGGCACCCTACTCACTGAACCACAGGCACTGCCACAGGCGCTACCATGCAGATAAATTTTAATAATTCTAAGGAGAGACAGTGATCTGTGATGGTAATAATTTGGATGAGCATAGGGCGACAGCGTGGTTTTGATTGCTCTCCTACAGTTTACTGAAGAAACAGTACAAAGAAGTATCACGTTGAGGCAACCATCTTAAGCTGAGCACAGAGTGCAGTGACAAGAGATCAGCAGAGAATCAGTAGTGAAAGCAGAGGAAAATGTATAATCGCCAGGAAAAGGAGAATTATATATAATTCAAAGAAAGTCCTGACTGGGAACGTATATTAGTATTTAAATAAATATAAATCATTAGGTTAAATAATATATGGGAAAGGAAACATGCTGGTTGTTCTGTATAGGGTTAAGTTTGGAAATATTTTATCTGCTTTATTTAAAAACAATTTTGGTAAATAACATGTATTCAATCAGTGAAAGATTCTGTCCATGACACATTGATTGGGTCAAGAAGAATATGCCTTATTTTATAAACTACTCACATATGCAAGGATAACATGAGAATGACAGATTTAGCAAGAGAGTGTAGTTACCTCAATATTGTGACCACAAAATGGAAGAATAATTGGGAAGAGAATTAGGAGGAGCAAATTCTGTGAACAACAACTGAGATTATACAGATAAGTATTTGAGATACATATGAAAAGATATTTGTTCAACCTACTGGCTAAAGAATACCTTGGGAACGTCTCTCTCTTGCCATTTCTCTTGCTGGTAGCTCATGACCAGTTTAAATACTGATGTTCATGAATCTAAAGTGCCTCTTTATTCCTTTCCATTGAAAACACTTGGAAAGAGACTCTCAGAAGTTTTCAAACTACAGCCGGCAGGAAGGATGTGGATTAGGTGAGGTCTCTTTTGCTTATCTGTAGTGGCAGATATCACAAAAATTATGCATGGATCTTTTTTTTTCCCCCCTCATCAGCTTTTGTTAGTGCTTGTGCTATTTAATGTGTGACTCAGGACAACTCTAATTTTTCCAATATGGTGCAGAAAAAAGAGTTAGGAACGAGTTAGGAGAAATCTCTATTCATTAATGTTGAAATGTTTTGGGTGAGTATAACATGATAGAATATTATACGCTATATGATACATGATAGAATAGTATTCTGAATGTTGGTGAGTAGCGTTTCAAGCTCTAGCATTTGCCAAAAGACTAAGAGGATGTTACAAATTAAATTTCAATTAAGTCTTAGGGTAAAAGCCTGTCAAAGAGTCAGGAAACGCAGTAGTGCCAGCAAGTAAAATAATTGACGTTAGGGAAGTCATTCAAAATCATTAGGCATTCAATTTTGTGTTTTTGTCCTTGTTTATTTCATTTTCCTGCTTAGGTTACGTTGCTTATCACATTATTACAATTTTGACAATATTAAATATCTTATGCTTTTCTATATACTGCATATGTATAGCTAAGTGATACCATATATACATCAGGGTGGCTGCAATCAAAAAGACAAGAAATAACATGTGTCATTGAGGATGTGGAGATATTTAAACTTTAATACAAGAAAAATGCATGTAAAATGGTGCAAAATAAATGATCACCAAATAAAAGGATTTCTTCATTTTTATTCTATATACTTAGTCATGCCCCAATTCATGGTGAAAGGTAAAAGGGAAAGAGAGCATGAAAAAGAGCAAGGGAACAGGGCGGCACCTGTGGCTCAAAGGAGTGGGGCACCAGCCCCCTGTGTTTAAAACCAGCCCTGACCAAAAACTGCAAAAAAAAAAAAAAAGAAGAGCAAAGGAACAAGACAAGGCTAAACTCACTTTTCTTAAGAAACCAATTTTTGTGATAATGAACCCATTCCTTGAAAATAACATTGATTTATTCATGAAGGCAGGGCACCAATGACCTAATCACTTCAATTTAGCCCCCACATTTCAACAATGTTACATTAGGAATTAAGGTTGCAACACATGAACCTCCGGGTACACATTCATATCTTAGCAATGTCTGGGATAATTAAAAACACAGCAACATTATTCACAAGAGCCCAAAATAGCAATAGCACAAATATCTACCAATTGAAATGTGATAAACAAAATGTGGTATTGAACTATACAAATGCATAAAGTACTGATAAATGTTGCAGCATAGATGAACCTTAAATCATTTATCTTAAACGAAAGAACCCAGGTACAAAAGGCCAATCAAGGTATGATGCTATTTTATGAAAGGTCCAAAATAGACAAATTTATTGAGACAGAAAATAGTCATTGCAAGGGATTGAATGGGTGAAGGAAATTAGGGGTAACTAATGGGTGGTACCTTGTTTCTTTGGGGGTTAATAAAAATATTCTGAAGTTAAATAGTGTAATTGTTGCCCAACTTTGAGATCACACTAAAAATCACTGAATTTTATACTTTAAACAGTGTTTTTTATTATATGAACTAAGAACCTATAAGAACAATAAAACATAATAAATTATAGATGAATTTTAAAGTTAATTATAACTTATAAATAATTCTGAGTCTAGATTCTATTGTAAAAAAAATCTATGACCTTGGATTATAGAAAGATAAAAAGCAGAACAATGAATTTGTAATTCCTTCAAATTTCTGATCACTTTGACTATGGTAGACTTAGATGTTCTATTAATCAAAATAAGCCATGTGTGAATGAAAAATGATTCCATTAGTGGAAGATACTGACAGCTAACAAAGAATTCCTATTCATAGTAAATATAGCTTTCACAAATCAAAAAGAATAAATTGATAACCTTAGGAGTAATCAGTAAACAGATTTGAACAGGAAATTCACAATGAGATCCAAATGTTCAATAAATGTATCAAAAATGGCTAGTATATTATTAGAAAATGCTTACTGATCCTTAGGAAATTAACTTGAAAACCAAACCTGTGTATTACTGTGTACAAATCATAATGATTAGAATTAAAAGGAAAGGTAATAACAAGTGTCAGCAACAACACAGAGCATTAGCCCATCTTCCATACCGCTAATTAAAGTGCAGATTTGTACCAGTGCTTTGGAAAACTCATAGGCATTATCTTCTAGGGACAGTCATAAGCATATACTGTAATCTAGTTACTCAACTCCTAAGTATTAACCAGGAAAATGAATGCCTCTTTGTATCAAAAAGTATTTCATTTTTCAAGCCAAAGTTTATCAATTGTATAATAAATAGATTGTTATATTTTTATTAATAATAAAAATGTATGAAGAGTATCCAAAAGTAAAATTATGTAATGTATAAGAATGTAACCAGGAACAGAATTATTAATTTAATAAAATACATTCAATCCTAATTTGCGCTATTGAAAGTCATGATTTTGAATAAGTTTATGAAGAAGGGAACATATATTCATTGGACAAGTACAGAGACAGGAACTTCTCACATAGTGGTAATTTTTTATATTTTGAGTTAGGTGGTGATTAAACTATCACTAAGGCGACAAGCTGTGATTTCTGCTTTCTTCTGTGTGTTCCACATTGATATAAATATTTTATAATTGTACATCAATAAATAATATACATATGTGAATCCGTATAAATATTTCTGAACAATTCTATATTCAAAAATACGTATAAAATATACTATATTTAATACACTCTCTGTTGATAGCTGGTAAATGATTACATACATATATATATAAACAGAAAATGTAGCATTTATGAACATCAAGGAAAAGTTCTAATTGAATAATGTAACACAATCTTTAGTAGTATGTATCTGTGGGTATGGACCTAGCTTGGGGAAGCAACATAGGGACTTATGAAAAATTAAAATTTTATTTTACAAACATCATTCATGAATTAGATATGTAATTTTTATTAAAAAGTTATAAGGAACATTAAATACATTTTGCTCTTTAATATTTTTGGAATTATAAGGTTTACTGAGGAAATGCTCTGGTAAAAATCAGTCATCTCAGTCAAAGTATTTTCAGACAAGAAACAATATCCAGCGAGCAATAAAGTAAAATCTTGGGTCTATATCCTCTACTCCTCCTTAAATTCGAAAACGTTAAGATCTCAGCAAGTTTTTAAGTTATTCAGGGCAGTGGAATTACGTGGAAGAATTTCCCTCATAAATCTGCTTTTAAATTTTATAATTCAATATTTTATGATCTTATGCCAAATCTATATGGCAGGAACTTTCTACATTTCATTCTTCTTGTCAGCAGTGGCCTTTTATATTTGTTTTCAAAAGTGAAGTATAACCATAGAAGTTCAAAACAGCATTATTTAGTGAGATCCTAGTATTTTTTTCTAATCAAAATAGGTAATACCTATGATCTTTGACACTATTATGCAATTATCAAACTCTCCCAGAATAAAAGGACTTCTGTTTTTTGATCTACATATTCGATTGTGTCGCAAATAGTCTTCTTTAAAGTTATATGAATAACAGTACTTTTGGAGTCTCAAGTGATAAATGTAGAACAAGATGAAGGGGGAAAGCACCATTTCCTTTAATTGGTCGCAGAATTGTTCTAAGGTTTCCTTGTAAAATAATTAGAAAATAAGAAATTTCAATCAAGGTCCATCAAAATGACAGCTAATTATGAAAAAAAGTGAAGGTAGGGCCATATTCATATTAAACCTTATTAATCAAGAAGAATCAGCAAGAAAAGTGGTAAAATGGTTAGGTGAGTGATCAAGATAATTGGGTTTTCTAAAATAGTGAATAAATAGTGACATTAGTGTTTCTACATAGTGCTTACATAAAAATAGTTTAATTTTTTTCAGTAAATACTTATTAAACATGTACTGTGTCCCAGATACATAATGACAATTTGTGAATAAGAGACATACAAAGTTGATTATCTGCTTGTATTATGAAAAATGATCATGAACCCAATTTCTATGAGATCTCAAAACTCCAGAAACTACTACTATATAATTCAGTTTGAGTACTAGTCAATCACTCAAGATTGTATAACTAGACTACCAATTCTGTTGAAAAGAGAAAATCTAAGGTGGCAAGAAAGGCATCATATTTTGATTTATTCTTGTGGATCTAGCAAATGTCATTGTTTTATGCTGTCCCGGCCAATTTATATTCATTATTTTTCTTTCCATACGGGGGTGCAGAACCTGCAACCTTGAAGCCCTCCAGATTCCTAAGTGCAGCCTTTCGACTGAACCTTTTATTAAAAGTATTTGTTTTGCAAAATGTGGATTGAGTCAAAAGGCTCCTTTTATGGATCCAGAAGGCCGTATCATCCAGCCCCAAGGCCATAGGTTCTCCACTCCTGGACAAGAAAAGGCTGTCAAAGCACTTGCTCATTAGGCCTTTTCCTATCTTATGGTGGACAACCTGAGACAAGCATGGAATGAAGTTCAAAATAGCCTAATGAAAGATGAGAGACACCAGGAAAGACATGCCCAGTTGACATAGGAGTCTTAACTGTTCCAGGTGACACTGGTTCCCTTTTGACCCATGAGATGAATGTAGCCTCATTATTTAGCCCACATGAAATGGGCAAAATGCTGCCCAGCCACCCCCCCAAATCACAACAATAATAAATTGATCTTGTTTTAAGCCACTGAATTTTAGTGTGGTTTTTATGCAGAAAAAAACTGATAACAACTACTTTGATTAGTTGATGTAGAATCTCTATAGTTGACCTCTGTTCTCTATAGTAGAATCTCTATAAAATCTCTATAGTCTCGACATTGATCACTTCCTCTGTTGGTAACCTAGACAGGCACCTCATGTACATTTCAGCACAGCAGGCATTGGCGTTTTTTTGATGAACTCGGTATGTTGACAAGCTTGTTGCCGTCCTTTGGGTGGTCACCTTACAGAGATTCTACTGTATTTAGTATTCAAATCCCAGTTCACAGAATGAGGGCATATTTTGCTTCACATAATTTTGAAATCCAGAGATACAGTTTCAGGTTCTTATTTAAGTCAATCGAGATTTCTAATAATACTGATCAATGGAAACTTATTTTTTTTCTCAGTTTTGCTCTCTTTCACATATACCTAATTGCAAATTAATTCAATACATACATTTTAGTGAATGCATTTCTATGATTCCAAAGAAATTCTTCTTGGGTTTAATTGACCTTGAGATGCACTGACTATCTTTAGTCTAGATTACGTGTTATAATTCTTAGGTGGGCTCTACTCCCAACCTGACATATATGGTTACCCAGAATGAAAAAGGGTATTTTACTGAATGGAAGATAACTAAATTTTAGATGGCAAAGAACACCTGATATTTTCTATATGAAAAATTAGTTGACTAGCTGAGAAACTTTATCAATATCATGATAAACTATATGATGAGTTTAAATGGCATTTCCTACTAGAAGTTTTCCTTATTCCCAATATGAGGTTTAGATCTCCAATTTACATAGTTTTATTATTCTTCCACTATTTCTTTGTTTGCTTACATAAAGTTGAATAAACTGGGTTGATTTCCATATTGTCCTGTTGACAATAAGAGTCATGAGAGCAAGTCCCATATATTTCATGTTGACATTTGTGATCTCAGATCTAATAGTCTAATTGCATTTGTTCAATGAACAAAAGTAAATTTACTTGTTTCCTAGTTTAAGGGTCTATTGAATTCGGGAAAATTTTAATTTAAATTTCAAGGTTCTTTCTCCAACTATTTTTATTATGTACAAAGAAGTAAATTTAATCTGTAAAAATGAAGGCCATAAATTAATATGGAAAAAAAATTGCTTCAAAGTTAACACTATGCTTGAATTCATCTGAATACTCAAAGCCCTATCAATTTCATATGACAGTGGTAATGTCACATAATTTTAATATGCCTTGGGGGTCAGAGAATATGGTGAGCATAATATTAAATCTTCAAAATTTTGAGAACCTGCCTTAGTTCCCTTTAAATGGTATATTTTTATAAGTATGCCCTGAACATTAAATAATGTATAGTCACCAATTGTTTTCTGTATTATATTATTGCTAGTTATGTTGTATGAAAATTTTATATATTTATCAATATGTTTATCTATTTTAGTTCCTTATTACAGAGATAAATTTGTTTAAATTTTCCTCTATGAAGATGGATTTGTCAATTTTCTCCTCATTTCTATCAATTTGTACTCCTTTAATATAATGTTAGCTGTGTATTACAATTCATAATTTCTGAGTCTTTCATCTTACACTTTTTAACATACTTTGTTATAAAATATATGCTAACAATATTAGTAGAACTATTAAGTGAGATTGGGCTCTTGAGACCATATTGAAAAATGGTCTTTCAAAGGAAAGAGAAGAATATATAACTTTCAGTAACAAAAATGAATGTATAGGTAGTCAGAGGTGAAGGAAATCAAGGAAATTGAGTCGTCATCAATAATGTCAGGATATGTGAGTTAGCCCTGCCACGTGAGAGTGTGGGAGAATAAACTCAAACTATCTTTCATGAAATAATATTAATCCATGATTGTGGAGATTGTGTAATCCCCACAAATTCTCATCATGCTTAACCAGCACTTACTTGCTTGCTGCATGACTGTGACTGAGATAAAAGGAAACATCACAAGCCACAAATTTCATGTTTCAGAAATGGGATGTCCAGGGCAGTAGAAAAAGTTGCTGACCCGTGACTTTAGCTAGGCACGTATCTGTAGCAAATATTCAGTCACATGCACAGTGAGAAAGAGGGCATGTGGATTAGTAGCAACAGGTGCACCCATATGCACAAGAAATCAATCACTCAACTAGGGAGAAATAGCTAAAACAGATACTGGTCACTCCAATACACAGCAGGTGTCAAGGCATGTGCTCCCCATACTAGATACATCAACACAGAAAAATAGTCAATTATGCACGTTGTGCATGTCCTACTACACATTGTACAATGTTTTTAGCTTTTTCCCTATAACTTTTCATTTGTACTTTGTTTGAATCTCAGTATGTACCCCTTGGGACCTGGAGTGTGGGCAGGGTTCACTGCCACACTCTTACAGTGTTTGGCCCCCAGGACCCTCAGGTGTACAGTTGTATGACACATGCATTCTCAATCTTCTCTTTGCAGCAGTTCTAGAAACCAAGGAAACACCAGGCTCTCTGCATGAGAGACTTCTAATTTACCCGAGATAGGAGGTATATTGAGTGTACTTGTGATAGGAGGTACATATCCGCTATTTGTTGGTTGGCCACTTAATGTGAAATTGGAATACTGAATCAAAAACAAATATACTTCCTCTTCCTCTAACATGATCTTTTGCATTTGCTGTGACATTCAAAAGACATTTGTTGAAGCTGTAAATCCACAATGTGAAATTATCTGGTGATGGGCCTCTGGGAAATTATTGGTGTTAGGGCATGAGGGTTGGGCTCTCATGATGGAATTAATGTCTTTATATGAAGAAGAGACACACAGATCTCTCTTTTTCTCTCTCTCCAAGTATAGGCACCAAGGAAAGGCTGGATGGGAATGTTATGAGAACATAGATGTCTCCAAACCAGGAAAGGGCCCTCACCAGCCATTGTAACTCACTGGGAATTCAGTGGACAAGCACCTTAATCTTGGACTTCCCAGCTTTCAAAACTGTAGGGTTTGCAGTTTAAGGCACCCAGTTCATGGCATTTCATTTTGTTGAATATGGTTGGAATAGCACTTTAACACAATCTAGTTTTGTTGTGGTGTCCAAGGTAACTTACTTGATTTTTTTAACTACCTTTTATAGTGATTAATCTCACTCCTCAAAATTTTTACATAATAGTAATACTAATTTCTTTTGTGTTAAAATTGTTCTTCTGGGGCTGGGCATGCCGTAATCCTGGTATTCTGGGAGGGTGAGGCAGGTGGATTGCCTGAGCTCATGGGTTCCAGACCAGCATGAGCATGAGCAAGACCCTGTGTCTAAAAATAGCTGGGTCTTGTGGCGAGTGCCTATAGTCCTAGCTACTTGGGAGGCTGAGCAAGAGAATCACTTGAGCCCAAGAGCTTGAGGTTGCTGTGAGGTATGATGCCACAACACTCTACCAAGGGTGACAAAGTAAGACTCTGTCTCAAAAAAAAAAAAAGTTGTTCTTCTATATAGTTATTTTTTCCTATGCATACTCTGAAATTAGGAGTAACTGATTTCAATGGATACTTTTTTATTTATAACAATAATTTTATTTAGGGCTTTTACATAGGGATTTTATATAGGGCTGGCATATTTACATGGGAATTTAAACACATAACATTTTTTTCAAGGGTTTCATGGTAACTACCAACAAATTTATTAGGTGGCCTTTTGTAGATAACTGTGTGCCCTCATCTACTTAATATTTACACACAAGCATTTTTTTGATGACCATTTTTTTGAGGACCTCTAATCTCTGTACTTCAGACCAATTTGAGTATCCTTTTCTGAGTCTATAAACCTGAGGAATTATTTTTATTATAATAATTTTATACTTGATTGAAGTTATTTACAGTACTCTCTTTTCAGTAGGCTCGTTGGTGATACAGGCAAAATATTGCTAAGCATTTTATTTTGAGTTATTATAATTACATAACCTTTAATATAGAGATTTTTACAAAATATTAGAAACTTCTTTAGATATTATACGATGACTTCTAATTTGTGTAATGTAGACAAGAATTTAAAACTTCACTAGAATGTAGGTGCATGTATAGACACAGATGGACATCATTTATGTCCATATAAAAGCTACCTGTCACTGCCATAAGAAGAGACTAAGTTACATAGATGCTGTTATGAGACCACATAACAACATGCACTTTGTGCACAAAGTTAGGTTGGGCGTCATTAAGTTTATCCTTGAACAATATCCAGAACAAAGGAAGATACGATATTTAACTAAAGACTTGGTCTCATTGAAATGTAAAGGCCATTATTTTAGAAATGTGTTTTTATCTCATGGAGCTGAAGGTCCTGTAATATATCAGGATATTAGAAATACATATGGCAGGAGAGAGGAATACTTACTCATGTTTGGTGGAACTACAAAGTAGTGCGAGCTGTATGGAAAGTCATGTGGTGATTCCTCAAAGAATAGACTTAGCATTTGATCCTGTAATCCCATACCATTAGGTATACACTCAAAAGGAAAAAGCCATTTTTTCAAGAAGATGCACACACTCAAATGTTTATTGCAGCACAATTCATAATTCCAAAGATATGGAATCAATCCATTTGCCCATCAATACATTACTGGGTTAACAAAAAGTGGTATATATGTATATATATACTATGGAGTACTTACTCAGCTATAAAAAAATGGTTCATGAATACCTTTTTGTAGCAACTTGGATAGAAATGGAGACCATTCTAAGTGAAGAATGGAAAAAGAACCCCATATATACTCATTATTTAACTGGAACTAATCAATCAACGCCCATGAACACATTTAGTAGTAAAACTTAATGGAAAGAAATCAGGAGGGAAGGGGCAGGCAAGAAGGGATAATATCACACCTAACAGAGTACAATTCATGCTGCTCAGGTGAGATGCACACTTGTAACTTTGATTTACCTTGTACAAAAGCAATTTATGTAACCAAAACATGTATAGCCCCATCATATTTTGAAATTAAAGAAAATTAAAAAAACAAATCTCTAGGTCATTGATAATTTACACACATCAAAACTTTTGCCTATTGTATTTTGGATCATATTTGAAATCCCTATACTGTTTTATAAACAGAATATTAAAAGTATTTTAAAATATTAAAACTGTTAAAAGAATTTCAAAGTCAGTAGGACAATCCTTGTCTCTAACTGCAATGCACCATCAGTCTGGAAAATTGAAAAAAGTCAAGGTTTGCTAAATAACCGCTGCAGATCACAATTCTTAATTAAGTCATGCTTTTGGAGTTATAAACTTTAATATACTTTTTCATGGCATTCTATGTTTTACAATAGCTGCCCTTCTCAGAATGTATTTCCTTTGACAACATCAGGTATATTAGTCACTAATAAATGGCTTCATGTTTGCAAAAAAGAAAAAAAAAAGAACTTCTAAGGAAAATCTCCCCTCATTTTACAATGAAAGATTACGTCAAAGAGCAAGTTAATATTCATACTAAGCTTATAGTTCTGCCAAGTATATTCCTTTTGGGTCTTTAAATGTAATTGTGCTTCTGCTTCAGTAGAATTCTATGCTAGAGACTCCACTGTGGACTTAAAAACTAACATCTTTATTACAAAAGGAGCTTTACAGGCAAAGCCTGAATATGGCAGTGTAACCCTTTCCATAACACGACAACAAATGTGTCTTGAGAGATCTATTAAGTGCACAGGAATGCATCAGTGACGCATTTAAATGTCAAATGCTACAGAAAAAGTAGCACTAGCATTTCCAAGGGACTGAAATTGGGTGGCTCAGATTTAAACTGTTGTTTTACTGTGAATTATGATCCTGTTACCCTTCCAGCGGTTCTAGAAGTTGAAAATGGATGTCTGCATTATTATATATTATCTGAGAGTCTTCTGGAGATTGAACTGCAGAAGAAAGATCCTCAGTCTCCAATTCCACCAAAGCCCTCATTGACTTAAAAGGAATTTATCAAATGTAAAGGGATTGGTTTATTACTGCTTTAAACACCTCGTGCATCACAAAGGGATTTGCTAAATACTTTCATGGGGACTGTTTATGTGCTGCCAAGGGGCTTCAGAAAGGCAGTGAACCTTCTGGTGATTGAAATGTACAGTCCCTCTGCAATGAATTAACATAATTGGAATCAAGAGTAGATGTTTTTATAGGAGCTGATTATGTGCAGTTCCAACAGTATCATTACTTTAGTCTGTCTTATCCTTGTGGGCATACGAAGATGTTGAAAAGAGCTTTAAATATGATGACTGCTTAGCAGGTTAGCAACTCTTTGGTGAGAGGTATATTAGGTATAATTTATAAAGTGTAGTTGGTGGCACTTAACATTCTAATTATGTGTAATATTAAGATGTGTTAAGTAGTAATATATTGTGTGTGCTACCTACCTAAGAAAAAAGTTCCAACCCATTCATATTACGGTGATCTATTAAAAAAGCACAGATTCTTCTTCATGGTATTTTAAGCAAATGAAATATTATGATAATCAAAGCCAGAATCCATGTAATTAGAGATCTATTTATCAAAAAAAAATCACTGGTAGATCCAATATGAACAAAGGGCTAAATACCACACATAGTCACACAGCAGCAAGTCAGAAAAATAAAATTGAATGACTTAAGTTTCAAATTAGCACTTTGTCATTAATGTTCTCATGAAATGCTTCTGTTCCAAAGATCTGTGCAATATTTAATACCATTATAATAGATTTTATTTCAAATATGTAATTTATTATGACTTAAAAATAATAATAACTGCAAAAAATAAGATCTTTTTATTACTTAATGATTACTCCCTCTTCCTATAAGATGCCTAATATTGTAAAAAAGAAAAAAAAGTTCTACAAATACATCTTTCTAGCCTAGCATCCCCCAATTTTATCTTCTTATAATCTGTCTTTTTTTTTTTAAGGTGAATGAGTGGATAAAATCAATTAATTCACTTGATTTCATTTAGATTAATACTGCAATCAATTAATAGATGAATGCTTAATTATGGAACAAAATGTCATAACAGGTGAGCAATTTAGAGGCATAGAAAAATATATGAACTACAGAAAATATGTTAAGGATATTCCTTTTTGTAAAAAGTAGAAATAATAAATGCAACAAAACTTTTAGAATATTATCTATTTGAAACTATTGTGACTTGATGGCTAAGCGCAAACAGCTGGAGATGAGGTTGTCTCTGAGGCCATGACAGGCCACTACCTGAGAACACATGCGATTGTCCTAAAATATTTTTAAATAGTTGTAACTTCATAATAATTAGCAATCTTGAAGTATATTTGCATTACTTAGTTTATCACGAACACTACTTCCTCCTCCAGAACATTCTCTTTCAAACTAAAATTATGTATAATCATAATTAATGCAATGGCAATGAATGTGGGAGAACCACAAACGCCATTTTTATTTTAAGCAATGATTATGTATAGGATAATTAAAGTCACATGTGCAATCCCTTCCCCCATAGCCACATTTCACACTTCAGATACCTAAACATCAACAAAAAAAGTAGTTATATCCCATATGACTATATCCCATATGACTCAAATCTAAAATAAATAATTGATTCATTAAGATCATAAACAAATTTTGAAATTTTGTGGTTAAGTTATCTTTGGAGATCCCAGTTACTGTCTCACCAGATGAAATACCCACCCTCAACACCCAGTAAGCCATTGAGATGAGGGAACGAACTGGGAAGTGTGAGAATGAATGCATGGTGCAAGCTGGGAAAACCATTTTGATTTTCTTGATGTGTTCAGAATGTTGAACAGACTGAATTAGGTAGATGTGGAGATCAGTTATAAGAGTGTCTATATATTTGGAACTATCATTGGTGTGAATGACGGCTAAAGCTACAGTCAAATGAAACTGTTTGGAAACAAAAATGAAATGCTTTGCCTAAGAAGCCAATCTTCACGGAGGAAATTGAACAGATGTGTACACGGAGATAAGAATTCTTGCAGCCCCACAAAATGATGAAGACACTCTGCAACTGCACATTTCTGTAGCCACATTTTCTTGAAATTAATTCCTTATATGTTTTATTCTATAATACACTGATATTTTAATTAAATTCATTTGAGTGTGTATCTATAATTTCATTAAAAAATCTATGATTATAATTCCACATCAAAAAAGCAAATCATACTTGGCTTGTTCATTTTCGAGTACTCACAGAAGAATTACTTTTTTCAAGAGAAAGGTAGATGATATGGGCTTTTTACTTTCAGCATTAGTAAACTAATATCTCTAACTTTAAATGAAAAGTTAATTGCCACTACACTTTTGGATCACACTATAAAATTATTTTAGAGATGATAGAATATTGTGATTCTTGCCTTTTGCAAAGTAATTATATTCACTTATAATACTGAGTTTTTAGTGTATTCCAATTAAATATATACATGTTTATTTTTTTGCATGCAGTTTTTAGGTGGAAAACTGATCCAGGGAAGTTCTACCTTTTGTTTTCATCTAGGTACTCAGGTTGCCAGTAATTTCTACTTTCCTAAAATAGGTTTTTTTTCCTACTCTGGGTCCAAAGTAGTAGTTTTAGGAGTAGTCTAGTCTATGGAAGGAATAAAGAAGGAAATGAGTGAATAGAGTGTGTATTTTATGTAAATATCATTAAAGTTAAAGGTATCATATCTGTTTATATTTTTATTGCAGGGCTTTATCAAATTGTGGTACCTAGCTACATGGGACAACTTTTAGCTTTGGCCATCAGACCAGGTAAGACTTTGCTGTGGAGTGTTCCAATGCTAAAAGTAAGAAATACATGACCATTGGCATAAGAATCTCTTTTAATGAATAATCTGTTCTAATCCTTTTATACCCATGTTTTTTGCAAAACAATAATACTTAGAAAATGTAGATTAATATGATCAAGGATTTTGAAAATTATCAATTTAAAATTTTTCACATACTTAAAGATACTATTCAGATATATGTTTTAACAAGCACAAAATTTATTTGGAAAACCCAACATATTTCAGTACAACAAAATATCAAATAAAATGTTTATTAATTTTAAAGGTTATCTTTCTCATTACATAGATTTTTTTTTAGAAATAGTGCTATTGGGGGAGGAGCCAAGATGGTGGTTTATAGCCAGCTTTCTGCAGACACTCCCATCCAGAAGGAGAGTTAAAGGACAGAAATTTAGCAAGAAAGCCAGTGGTTTGGAACTGAGCCAAAAGAGAAGGTCGAAGAATGCACATCATCCCTGCTGGAGCGACCTCCAACCCCAAGGATACAAATAAAAGGTACAGAGCACATCACCAAGTGGACGGGAGCCCCCTCCCCCAAGAGAACGGCTCACAGTATACTCCATGCCTCAATACAAACAAGCAAGCAGAGTTCAGATGTCTTCCCACTCTACCTCAAGGGAGAGACCTTCTAAAAACCAGACCTCCTTCCTCTACTAGAGTGCTGTGGCACTCTCCTGCCAGACATAAAGCTGTATAAAAACTGTATATATTCTCTACCTGCAAGTTTGAACTCCTGGCACTCCCCTCCTCTCTCACCCTGAGGTCTGGAGGTCTGTCCCCCACGGAGTCCAGATTCTTGACACTTTCTCAAGGGGTGTGGACAGGGTGTGGCTGTCCCTGGTCTGTGCTGTTTTCCAGGCTTGGGAGCAGTGAGAGGAGAGTGAGCTGAGAGGTGGCTGGCCAAAGAGGACAGCCCCTGAGGCACCAAGCCAGAGCGCTGAGAAAGCTTTGTTAAATTTTGGCCGCACCTGGCCCTCAGGGGATGACTGCTGAGACAAAGGGCTCACAGAATGAGTCAGGACTATTAGCAGCCCAGCGTCTCTTCCACAGGGCAGAAATTCTGCAAACTTGTTCTGTTCTATCAGCTTTTTCATCTACTTTACATCAATCAGGAACAGGGCTGGAAATGAGTGAATTGCCCCAGCCCCTATCAAGTACCCAGGTTGTCAGGCCTCACCTCCCCCACGCCAACACCAACATAACTGGTGGACTGGCTGAGGAGCCACAGAGCCCCAAGTGACCTAGGCAGGTGTAAACCTCTAGAGCATCTGCTCATTGGAGGGAACTGGATAACAGCCCTGCAGGGTTACCAGAGACTGGGTGTGACAGAGGGGAAAGGCAGGGAAGGAGGCATCAACCTTCCCAGGCTAATTTACTGGCTGGGGGGCCTTCCTGAGCTCACAGAACCCTGGAGTGAGTTATACTAAAGCTGCTAGCAGACTTCTGCTATCTAGTTGCCAGAGACTTTTCAACT
>CAUYON010070036.1:0-21517 GCA_963573935.1 Arctocebus calabarensis | reverse complement strand
TTGTGGTACATGTATACCATGGAATACTATGCAGCCTTAAAGAAAGATGGAGACTTTACCTCTTTTGTGTTTACATGGATGGAGCTAGAACATATTCTTCTTAGCAAAGTATCTCAAGAATGGAAGAAAAAGTATCCAATGCTTGAAGATAATTTAAGTTTGGAGTATTGATAAAGTTTTTTTAACTTCGGGGGTTTTTTTTTTTTTTGGAGGAGGAGGATTTCTATCAGAGAAAATATTCTAATTGTTTTCTTTTTATATTTGGTGTAAATACTTTGTATATATGGAGTCTGTTTCCATCTATTAATTTTGTTGATTTGGAGTCATTTGTAAGAGTCAGAGTTCAAAGGAGTTGTTGTCAGAGCATAGTTTCTTTGGTGGGTATATTTTTATGTATGTGTTTGTGATTGGGAGAGGGGTTGTGTCATTTGACCTTTGAATTCTGTTTTGTTTTATAGGACTCTTAAGTTTTCCTGCTTTCGTTTATTTTTTGATTTCCTGTCATATCCTTTTAACTTTCTTCTCTCCCAGAAGCGATGCCTCCCGTCACACTTGAAGTCCCATTTTTGTTGCAAATGCTCTGATCCCCTAGGGCTCTTTCTCCACATTTTTATGGTTAAGCTGGGTTTTCTCTTTCTGGTGGTTATTTTAGATCAATCCTTGGCTTCCTATCAGCTCCTGTCTTTCCAGTTCCGCAGTTTTCTCTAGTTCCCCCTTACTCCCTCTGTGAGGGGCTTGCAGTAGGAGGTGAGAGAGAGAACTCACTGCTAGTTTGTGTTTATTTTTCCACTTAAATTGGAAGTTTTGGAGGTTCTCTGTATTATGGTAATGCTGTAATTTTGTATTTGTTCTTTTAACTATTATTTATTTCTTTGAAAACGTGTTAAGAGATTTGAATTTATGTAGCCCTGAATTTTCATAGTTGTTTTTAAGCAGGGAGTTATTAGATTCAAAACTTAACACTGATGAGAGGATGTACCTCCCTGAGCAGCTCAGATGCGTCACAGTCCTTTGAGGCTCTTGTCGAAGCACGTTCCCCGGCTCCACCTTCCACAGACTGAGTCAGAGTCTCTAGGAGAGGGACCCAGGCGTTTGGGCTTCATGTGACATCCCAGACATTTTCTATTTTTGTGACGTTTGAAGAGTCACTCGTGTGGATGGTAAAAACTTATGCAATTATATACAGGAATGACTACTGCTGGCCATACCCCTGTAGACTGGAAATTTTGAGAACTTTGTGTAACTCACTTAATATTTGTGGGCCCCAGGATGTAATTCATTTTCATATTCATTCGCTAAGAACCCTCTGTGGGGATCATTTGTTTCTTCATGTGAATTATGGCTACCAGAAAGTTTTTCGAACTTCTTTGATGTATATAATTTGTAGGGTATCCCAGAGATCATCCTACATAGGGAAAATGGGAAATTGTAGCTAAATGTACCTTTATTTACAAAATGTTCATTATAGCATTTTAGAAGACATTTATAAAAGATTTCTCTAGTGTTGGTGTATCAATATAAAAATATTAAAAATATAATATAAAATATGATATGAGTTTGCTAATTTTTCATGTGTGTGGTAACCTTTGGGCCACACCGTATACCCTCCTATTAGGAGAGGGGAATGAATGGTAAGTTGGTATATGAGATTTAGTAAAAGCAAAGTGTGTAGTTATATACAGACCAGGCCAATCTCCCATACTTTGTATGTCTGCTGTAATCAGAGCAGACACATCACATTCCCAGGACCTTGGGAAGGATTTTTCCATCACAAACTAGTTCTTCCTCCTAGAATCCTTGCTTCAGTGACTCATCTGAACTGGAAATCACTTTTCTTCCTTTTACACAGGAGTCATCATGGTGGAGATCACAACTCATCCGAATTGCTGGTCCTAATATCTAGACAATGAGAAGGACTCATTCTTAAACAAATGAGTTCACTGAAAGCCCTTACAAAACAGCTCAGATATCAAATTGTGTTCAGTAGACTTACTTTAGTGCTATGAGTTTTTCATATTTTGTTGAGTCATATGAAATTGCTGTAATTTGGCCCCAAATGGCGATTTCATATAGTGCAACTTAATACTTCAATTCTTTGAAACTTGGCCCTGCACATGGGTTAGCTCATGGCTTCCCATTAATTAGAATAGTCAGGTAACCATGCTATGCCTTTCTCTTCATTAATGATAAATGATTTATTTAGCTACCATTTGTCAGATTTTTAAAATGTTTTTCTTATGCACCAAGGGCTAAATGAATTATTTCACACTTGACTGAAAACCTTACATGGTTTTGGCGATATAAATGGAAATCAACCTGGGATTGGATTATCATTTTAAAAAAACCACCATCAACCACATTTGAGTCTTGCATTTTGGTTGTGATTGGGAGTCAGAAAGCTTTATCAGCAGGCTTCTCCGTACATTTCAGCACTTAGAACCCATGGACACCATTTTCTTTGACCTAAGATGACCTCAAAGGTCCTTTCCCTTTCTTATGTTCTTCTCTGTTCTTTCTCACTAAGTCTTCAATTCAGGTCAACAAATATCTATTGCATATTTACAATAGAGTGGGCAGAGAGGTAAGAGCTTAAGGAATGTGAACATGATTAAGACATACTACCTGCCTGCAAGGAGTTTTTAATGTAGTAATGTTGCTCGACCAAGGATTCTGTCCACCTGGCACCCAAGCCAGTGTATACAGAAGCAGAGGAGAGATCAACAGTTTCACTTTTATTTACAGAAAAGCCAGCGATTCAGGAGAACAACAAGGGTATCCCCTCAAAGAACTATTCTGCCCTCCTCTTTCCCTTTGTTACTTTTACGTTCTGGACAGTAAGCATTAGTAATGTTATTAGTCATTATAATATACGTCAAATAGATTCCCCCATGGGTTACAAAGTTACATAATATCTTCCTATCTTAAAATGGTTATATATATATATATTTTTTTTTTAGAGACAGAGTCTCACTATGTCACCCTCAGTAGAGTGCTGTAGCATCACAGCTCACAGCAACCTCAAACTCTTGGGCTTAAGCGATTCTCTTGCCTCAGCCTCCCAAGTAGGTGGGACTACAGATGCCCATCACAACACCTGGCTATTTTTTATTGCAGTTGTCATTATTATTTAGCTGGCCCAGGCTGGGTTTGAACCCGCCACCCTTGGTGTACGTGGCTGGTGATATAACCACAGCGCTACAGGCGCTGAGCCAAAGTGGTTATATCTTTAAAGCATTTTTACTCTAGAGTAAATTTATAGTTAGTCAATACTTCACTGGGTGCATGATTGGTTTTTGATTGGTACCACACAGTCCAGTTCCCCAACTTACCTATGACAGTAGGCCTTGGAAGTGAATAAACAATTTCTAAATATCAGCACGTGGGCTCATCTTGCCTTGTTAGGGCCTGACCAGCAGTGCCCTGCATGAAATGGCTGTTCAGGTTAACAGTGGCTGGTAACAGTAGGAGAAACAGGCATGTCTGGCTGTAATATCTTGGCAGAATAAAGTAGCTGTGATGCTGAATTCCCATTGAGTTTTATTCCCCCTGTATCAATTGAATGTCTTCTACTACAAGTCGCAAATCTTGGTGACTGCAGTACAATATATGTTATAAATAGCATTGTGTCTTGACTGCATATGAACTCAGAAAGAGAGAGAGAAGGGAGAATGATAAAAAGCTGAGGATAGTTTATCTAGGCATTTGTTTATGAGAGTGAATGACAGCTGGGGCCAGGTACTGTTCATGTCTGGAAGAGAAAGGCTCTTTTCCTTTATGAGATTTTTTCTTTGTAACTAAACCACACTCTGGTGAGTGTGTCTGTGTACAAACTTACATTCTGCCCGTGAGCATGTGTGCTCATGCTTAACTGATTCAACGACTACATTTCCCCAACATATTATACCAAATGTACTTAACAGCAATTAGAATGTTTGCTGCCTGCTGTGTGCAAATCTCCCCAGAAAACAAAACTCTCTTAAATGGCAGTATAAGTAATTCTGAAGATTAAAGCTAGTGATTTGCAGAGCTCTTGGTTCATTTGCTTCCTGCAAATATCAAGATTAACAAAGAAATTCATTGATCCCATTTTGCCTCCTTAAAGCCTGCACATAGGCCTAAGGGAATATATTACACGTGGCTATGTAATTCAGATGAAGACTTGCTATTGCGTTTTTTTTTTTTTTTTTTTAAGGCCAAGATGCTGATTTAGTGGCATTTTTCTTGGCAAACGTGTCTCCAGAAAACAAATTGGTCTATGTATACTTTTACGGGAAATGCTCCACCCAACCCTTCTTCTCCACTAACAGCCTTCTCAATGAATTGCGAAGGAAACATGGCCAGTTTGCAGTTGTTGAAAGGGCAACTCAGGTCTCAACTCAAACACTGTGCCCTGGTTGTCTGATGTTGGATAAATCTCAGCCACACTGAGCACACGTTCCTTTCCCCAACTGTGAATACAAGGCCCTGAAAAAGTTGCTTTCTGGGTCACCGCCCATTTCTAATGTGTTCATTTACTCAGTGACTAGTATTTGTGGACTGTCGATGACATGCCCTGAAGTGCACTGAGTCCTGGGAAATACAGTGGTGATTGTGAGGCCAAGACTTTGTCCTTGGAGCAGAGAAGTCTTTTCCAGACACAGGTTATGTGGTTGCTCTAGAGCCGAGTAGCCAGTGCTGGCTGCCATGTTAGATGCTTTCTCTGCATGGCCTTGCCTCTGCCTCTTCCCCTTGGTCCAGACATTCATGTGCCCACACTCATCTCCCCAGCTTGACATCCTCCTCCCTTCCCTGACTTCCATGGCCACATGCCGTACCTGCCATGGTTAGTGGCAGATTCAAAGTCAGTTTGTCTAGGCACCCTGCCTCCCTCCACACCTGGTAATGGGGTCTTGGTGCCACTGCACGGTTTTGCCTCTTTCTGCTCTGAGTATCTTGGGTGAAGTGTCTCGCTCTAGCCCTGTCTTCATAGGACTCTGTGCCCTTCACCAATATCCTACCGGGCTGGGCCCAGCTCCTCTTTAGTGAGGTATCTACATAAGGGTGGAATTCCAAACATAAGGTACCATTTTGCCAGATAAAAGGGCATTCCCGTAAATAATTCCTTTGGACCAGTGAGCAAAGTAGGGCATTTCAGGGAGTATTGCAGACACATGGCTAAATATTTTTTATTAGAACCCATTTGTAATGACTCATTAAAGTAATTTTTAAACAACTCCCCCCAAACCCCCACCCTGCACACACACATTGAATCAGGGAGGAAAATGTCTCAGGGAGAGAAGAGGCAGGTGTGCAGGGTACTCATTTTGGAAAAGGCATTTCTTTGCCTCCAAGGGCTTAACATGCTCACTGTCTATAACCCGGGCTGCTGGCTGAGCCAGAAACGAGGTTTTTTAAGGGTATAGGAGCGTAAGACCAGGGGGATTCATTTGCTGGGGCTGAACGCCAAGGGAAAATTCCTCTTTTTTTTTTTTTTTGTAACCTACTTTCTCCTCCATTCTTTCCCTGACATCAACTTCTAGATTTCTGGAAGGAATAGTCTTAATTCATAGCATTTGCCATTCCCCCCACTGCTCACTGTAGTAAGCACTATACTGAAATGTGTACCTATGTCTCCTATGATTTTCTACCAAATCTAATAGATTTTTAAGTCTATTTTAATTTAAAGAAAGCATATACATATCAGAAGAATGTATTATTTATGAATTATGTAGAAGTATAGAAAAGAAAAAAGTATCTGTCTTTAAGTCCTAACCCCCAGTCTCCTTCTCAGCAACTCTTGTTAGTGTTTAGTGTGTGTGTTTCTGACAGTCTCTAATGCATAAATATGCTGGAAATGCCCATTTTTAATTTTGAAAGATTCTGCTAACTTGCTGTCTGAAGGAATTTGCTTTTTTATTCATCATCCAACAGTACCTGAGTGTCCTTCTCACACTCAGTTATATGGTGTAAGACCAATATAAAGTTTGTTCTGCTAACCTGAAGGATAAAAAAGATACTGCGTTACAGTTCTTGAATGTGTTTCTTTTTTCTTTGGGTTTTTTTTTTTTTTTTTTTTTTTTTTAGCAATTCAGCGAGGCTGGGTTTGAACCCAACCCCTTTGGTATATGGAGCCGGCGCCCTACTCACTGAGCCACAGACGCCACCCTTGGATGTGTTTCTTTGAGTACTATAGAGGTTGATCATCTTTTCATATATTTATTTCATATTTTGGTTTCTTCCGTTGGTTTCTGAGATAAATTTGTTCATGTCTTTAACTGTGAATTTGTTTTTACTTCTTGGATTTTCGATGTATTTCGCTTTGAATGTTTTCAAAATTTGTTATTAGGTATGTCTATTGATGACCATTTAGTTGTCTTAAATAATACCTTTTATCAATAAAAAATATTCCTCTTTTGTATTCTGGATTTCTTTTGTCTCTGTGAGACCACTGTAGTAATCTTCTTGGTAAGTTCTTTCAGCCTTTCTTGCCTCTCCTTGTCTGTACTTCTTTGTAGTGTTCAGAGATATCTTTCCAAAATACCAATTCAGTTTTAACTGGGCATTAGCATAAAGATAAGCTGATGAAGGATATAGAGCCAAAAAATGTATAGGGGGAAACTCCAAATCCCAATGCTGGCTATTGGTTTCCTTTGGTATGGGGAGTAGAGAGGGATGTGTTCCCTTCCTGGCTACCATCATGGTGGTCAGCTACCAGAGGCAGAGCTTCCCTTCTGTTTGACACGTTTTTGGTGATTTCTGTATGGGCAGCCCCTAGCTATGTGTATTGTTGGTCTTTAAGGGGTGGGGCCACATTAACGCAGGGTTCCCTAATGCCCGAAGCTGCTAGGAAATTTGGGAAATCAGTTCTGGCAGTTGCTTACTGGTTGGCTGGTCTTGCTAGCCATTCATAAGTCCACCAGCTCCTCCTAGATTTAACTGAAGGGGCTCACCCCACTCCATGCAGGGCTTTGCCCACAAGATGAAATGTCTTGGAAATAATTCTGATGACTTGAACTGGGAAACACCATTTTCTGCCAACAGCTCAGTGAGCTGCATAGAACAGGCTGCCACTGCTTTTTAGGTAAGTGTATATGGTCAGGGCAGTATTCTTTACTGTGGTCTTTGTTCAAGGCTGGGACGAGGAGACCCAAGAGAGAGCTACATGGTTAACTAGTGGGCAGCCAGAGCCTTAGGACCTAGGAGAAGACGTGGCATCTTTGAGCCAATCGTGAGTACCTTTGAAAGGTGTCTCCCACAGATTCCATAGTGCCTGAAGCGGAAAGAAAGAGGCAGAATCTTTGGGGCCAAGGGAGGAGCAGATGGGCAGACACATGAAGAGCCAGGGTTGATCTGGCTGGTGTGACCTGAGAAGGAGGAGCAAACACCACATCTTAACTCAGCCCGAAGCAATGCTGATCTTTGATTTGGACACACGTCATGTGTGGTGGGTCACTTCCCTGGCCTATAATCTTAGATATCGGGGCTTCCTACTTATCAGGATCAAGTCAGAATTTTTTAAACTGGCTTCAAAATACCCACTCAACCACCACATGTCTTTCCTCACCTGTCTCTCCTTGAAATACCTATTTCTGTTTCTTAGTGGCACGCTATGCATTTTCTCTTCATTTTCCCTAGAGAGTTTTTCTCTTCTTCCTGTCTCTTCCCATGCAGGGCCTCACCTGGAAATTACCTTCTCATGCTTCACGGCCCAGATCAAATTTTATCTCCTCTGAGAAACCTTCCCTAGGCCCCATTGATCTCCTTGCAGGCAGAAATAAGCTCCCAGAGCATCCTGAACAAACCTCCCTCATGACATTTATCCTTCTGTGTTGTAATTATGATTTACATATCTCTTTCTCTTAAGGAGCTGTGAGTTTTTCCAGGAGAACCGTGAGGTTTTTTTAAATTTCTGTATCTTCAACACTTTGCTGGCCCATAATTGATGTTCAGTGTTTGTAAATGTCACAGTTAAGCTAATGTTTCAGGGTGAGATAGATATAGTTGTCCTTCGGTGTGTTAAGAATGAAGAAAAGGATTTTAAAAATGAATACAAGATTCATGTTCAAATCAAGGGCTGGGCCCTGCCCTCGCCCCCCATCAGTGAAGAGCGTGGGGCATGGCTGTATTGCTTCATTTCCTAGAAGTTTTCTTTCTGGCTTTTACCAGTGGGACAAAGCACATATATGGAATTAAATAAAGTCATCATCCCCTGTAGGATGAATTCTTCTCTAAGATCTGATGTGGCATTTTCAACCAGGCAGAGGAAATATGCTACCATTAAATTCCTACCATTGTAGGCTCTTCAGTAAATCCCTAGAATCTCAGAACAATGTATTGTTCCTACAGAACCCATTATGGCACAGTCTAGAATGTCCTTTCTCTCTTTTATTTATTAATGTACTTTACAAATATTTACTTAACTTGTGGGAGGATCCCAGTCTATGTGTTGGAGATATGTCAGCCAAAGAGATATGGTCCCTGACCTCGTGGCACCTATGTGAAGGGTAAGTGTTAAGACCAAAGGCTTTGGAGAGATTTGGTATTGTCAGCTTGGGTTCTTGCCTCATGAATCCACTATCATTTTTGCACCTCCCTCCCCAGCTCATGAATGTGAGGGGTTGAGTCAATAAGGCAGGCTCCAAGTTTGCTTGAAATCTTACCTATAGGGTTTTAGAAAGGAAGGTACTACCTAGAGGAAGATTGAAAAGCATGGAAACTATATATTATTAACATAGGCCTGAGAGAATAGCACAAGTGATAGGGAGAATTCTCCAGGAGGTTGAAAAACCAATGGAAAGGAGATTGAAAGAGCAGGGAAATAGTCTTCTCCTGCTATTCTATCCCAGAGCAGAAGTAGAGCTTAGCATTAGGAATAAGTCACAAAAATCATTTGGTTGCCTTGTAAATGTATATTAATGAATGAAACAAGATGTCAGGCGCTCAGATGTTGGACGGCTCAGCTTTTTTAATGAAATGATGAGCACTGGGCTCACAATCTGTGCGGCATTATCATATCTGTTAATGGCAGTTCCTGCGACCTTAAGAAATTGGCATATAGCTAGAGCTAACTGGGTTTCTAAACAAGACCATGGACATTTTATGTCTAAGTTTCTGGTGCCCATTTGGAGCTCCATGTTTGGAGGAAGTCGACAAGCAGAGGGAATGATGTTAACATTTGTTATTCAAGCCCACATCCTGGGACATCTGGGGAGAGAGAGAAGGGGAGGTTCCCTTTTAGAGCTAGTTGTGTTCCTTATCCAGAAAGAAGAACATGAGGCCAGGCCCCCTCACCCTTTCCCACATCTGCACATGAAAAGGTAGAACAGTTGCGGTTTGGGTTTTGACTCAGAATTCTGTATCCGTCTGTGGCATCAGAGAGCCACTGGAGGATGACAAGGTGTGTTTCTTAGTCACGCCTGTGAATGCCATGCTCGTGAGAAAACCCAAGCTTTTAATAAAGCCTTGCAGTTCCCTTTAATTTTGCAATAGGGTTCTGTCATCCATGAATTCATCTAAACCGAAGTGTGTTTCTTCTGCTTTATTTGTTCATGATAAAAAATAAGAATAGAAAAATATCAAGAAACAAGAAAAATGATTGATAATTTCACCACTAGAGGCAAGATGACGTTTTATGGTTGTTTTGCCTGGGATGTCTTATTACCCTAGAGATTCTACCTATTTCTACATATTTGTTAGTCATTTGTCTTTTTTGTTCTCTGAATTGTGTGTTTGTGTGTTTTTGTTCATTTATCTAATTGTGTTCATTGGGTTTTCATTATTGAATAGTATTAAGGTCTTTTATTCTTTTGTCATCACCGTAAATGATTATTTTTTGCTGTTTGCTGTTGTCTTTTAATTTTTGATGATCCGAGGTTTGCATTTTAATTAAACTATTATCTTTAGACTTAGAAATTCTTCACTATCCAGAATTTGTATGCATATTCACTTACATTTTTATTTTTCTCTCCTTATATTTGGAATTCTAAATTTAACTGTTTTATCTGGCTGACTAAAGTTGATCATGATGTGTGTTTGAAGGGGAGACATTCACTATTTTACCCAGTAGAGAGACAGTGCTCCCAATATAATTTATTGAATGTTTTTTTTTCCTTACCAGTTGGTTCTGGTACCTTCTTGGCATAGATTCTCTAAGATCAGATCTGTTCCTGGTCTCTTGATTCTATTTCATTTGTCAATTGCCTAGTTCTAGGACCATATAGGTTGGGTCGTATTAGCTTGATATTGGATTTAATATAATTTATCGTCACACGGCACATAATGATGTTTCAGTCAACAACAGACTGCATAATGGAGTTGGAAAATTCCTGTCTTCTAGTGATGTTCTAGCCCTCATATTATTGTAATTACTTTAAAAAAAATAAATTTAGTGTAGCATAAGACTATGTTGCTTTTAAAGTCTACAGAAATGGCCAGACGCAGTGGCTCACACGTAATTCTAGCATTCTGGGAGGCTAAGGCGAGTGGATTGCTTAAGCTCAGGAGTCCAAGACCAGCCTGAGCAAGAGTGTAACCCCATCTCTACTAAAACTTGAAAAATTATCAAATTAGCTGGGTGTTGTAGTGGGCGCCTGCAGTCCCAGCTACTCAGGAAACTGAGGCCAGAGGATCATTGAGCCTAAGAGTGTGGGGAAGTTGCTGAGAGCGATGACACTGTGGTGCTCTACCCAGGGTGACAGAGTGAGACTCTGTCTTAATAAATAAATAAGGTCTACAGTAGTGTGCAATAATGTCTCAGATCCTCACATTCACTCACCATTCACTCACTGGCTCAACCCAGAGCAACTTCCATTCATGGTAAGTGCCCTGGACAAGTGTACTATTTTTTAAATCACTTATACCATATTTTTGCCTACCCTTTCTATATTTAGATACATGAGTACTTACCACTGTGTTACAGTTGGCTACAGTACTGGTATAGTCACCTGCTGTACAGAGCAGCCTGGGAGCAATAGGCTATGCCCTATAGGCCGGGTGTGCAGCAGGCCAGGCCACACAGGTGTCTATAAGCACACTCTGTGGTGTTCGTACCACCACGAAATCACTTAACAACACAATGCTCAGAACCTGTCATCAAGTGCTGCGTGACTGGATGTCTCTGGGTTTTTTTAGTATCCTTCCCCCTTGACAGTTTGGTTATTTATGGTTCCCTGTTTATTCTTTCAGGTTCAATGTTGAAATCATGTGTCAAGTGCTAAAATTATTTCCATGCAAATCTTTTAAAAAGTAACACGTATAGTATTTTTAAAGTTATAAAATCAATGAGTGCTTGGTGTAGAAAACTGGAGCCCAGGCCAGGATGCCTATAGTTCTAGCTACTTGGGAAGCTGAGGTGGGGGATCACTTGAGCCCAGGGTTCAAGGCTGTAGTAAACTATGATGATACCATTGTGCTCCAGCGTGGGTGACAGAGCAAGACCCTGTTTCAAGAATAAAAAAAGATAGAACCTGGAGACCACAGTGAAATAAATATAAAGAAGTTAACAGAGGCTATTGAAAATCATCCACTCAAACCCTCCTTGATAAACACTTCCTTATTTTCAGAGGATTTGGAGTCAGGTAGATGTAGGTTTGAAATCTAGCTCTGTCTACCACTCACTTGACTTTGGGAAAGTGACTCTGAGCCTCAGTTTCCTCATCTGCAAAATGGGTCTGCCTACATTACTTATTGTGAAGCAGAATGAGGTTGAACTCTGTCCAGTCCTTAGCAAAGTAGCTGCTGTGGCTGAGCTCTCCCATGCATATATGTCCTGTAGGGGATGCTCCTTCTGCCAGTGGTCTTCTGGGACCAGCAGGCGAGCTCAGTGGTTCTTATGATGGTGGCCAAGGGCACAAGTAACCCTCCTGAACCTCAAGCTCTGAGCTGGTACCTAGCTCTTCATTGTTCACCTGGTCAAAGCAAGTCATGTGAACAAGCGTAGAGCTGAAGGGTGGGGGAATCAATTTCACCTGTTTAGTGGGAAAAACTTCAGAGTCATTTAGCAAAGGGCATGGATACATGGTGAGGGATGGGGGATGAATGCATTTGCCACACAGAGCAGGTTCTGCTCAATTGCTCTAGTGGTTCAGGGAGGGAGAAGACATTCTAGGGTCAACTGAGACAGGCAGGACCAGATTAGGCTGAACTAGGGCTTAGGGGGTGGGGATGTAGGATCTGAAGGAGAGCTGGGTGTGGCCTGTCCTGGGGGAAGACTTTGTAAGTGGAGATAACTACAATGAAAGTAATACAGTAATGCCAAGGACCAACTGGCTGCCCACGAAGGGTTAGTATCAGTAAAAAAGTCAGGCTTGGGCGGCGCTTGTAGCTCAAAGGAGTTGGGCGCTGGCCCCATATGCCAGAGGTGGTGGGTTCAAACCCAGCCCTGGCCAAAAAAAGTCAGTCTCAAAGGGCTGATTGGGGCAGAGCAGGAAAAGGAAAGCTGACAAGGCTGCTGATATGTCTCTTACTTCTGTGCTGAAGTTACAGTATAACAACCTTTAGAACCAGGTTGGAGCTCTGAGAAGGGGTGGAGGGGCCCAGGGTGCTGAGACTTGGCTGAGAGCAGTTTCTGGCTTTCAGTCTCCATGGAGAGTCCTGCTGGTCGAATTCTGGATCTCCCAGGCCTTGGAATAAGCCTAGTTATTCTTTCTAGTTTGTACCATTTTCTAAGGTAGTCTCATCCCACCTGCAGGGTTGGGGCTGTCCCCTCTGTGCCTGAGAAAGGTAGCAGGATAAATGCTATGTATGAATAACAGACGAAGTATTTCCTGTGCCTTAAAGTGCATGGAGGATTTTTTTTTTTTTTTAAGTTCTGGCCTGAAACTGTCCGCATTAATTTACCCTTGATTGTTTTTAGAAATTCTATTCCTGAGCCATTGCTTAATAAAAATCTAAGGGGTTTTTTTTGTTCCTTTTTTCTTTTTGCTTCAGTTGAATTCATCAAGATAAGTTGCTTCATACCCAGACAGATTCATTTACTGAACTGAGACTCTGAAGGCTGCCTCCCCCCGCCACCCTGCATGTGCCTCTGTGTGTGTGTGTGTGTGTGTTCGCCCTTCATATTAGAGAAAGCAGTGCTGCACAAAGCAGGAAACGGTGGTTGGAACTGAGGATAAAAGAAGGAAAATCAACCCCTTCTACTTAAAAACAATCCTTCTGTCAGTGGAGAGACAGTTTCTTTGCATGTGTCAGGGTCTCCTATTATACATTGAAACTGGCATAGTCAGCCAGCAAGAGCTGAGCCTCATGGATGTTTTGGCAAAGACAATTGCCCTGTCCATGGAAAAGCAGCTCTTTATGACTCAAAGAAAAATACTTCCCAGGTAGCCATGGAGCCGGTAGGTAATTAGTCTGAGAGTCAAAAATGTCTTGAGGAATATTCCAAAATAAAAGTTTATAGGAACGAGGCCGGCAGAGAAGGCCCAGAGCTTTGTTGACTTTCAGGTGCTTGGCAACCAGGCTTGGGCCAGTCACTGGTCTTGGCCGTGGTGCGGGGGGCTGCATACTGACTAGTACTGTCTGGCCATATCACCTGTGTCCATCCCTTCCTGCCATGCTCCTGTGGGAAGGCGATGGAAGATGCCAACTCTTTCCCCAGCAAAAAACCAGTCTGCATGCACTCACAACATTTTGCATTCAGTCTGTAGGAGTTTTCCTAGGGCCACATGGACCCCAAGGTAAGAACTCATTCTGTGAAACAGGCTGAATCTTGATTTTTGAAAATTGCCCCACTATGACTGATAAGGCACACACAGACTCAGATGCTAAAGTAGGCAGTTTGTCCGGGAGACTGCTCTGTGTGGGAAGGGAGCTAATGAGGTGTGTTGCTCCTTCCTGGAGGAACTGCAGAGCTCAACTGGAGGAAATTAAACCACTCAGCAGAGTGTACATTTTCCCTAATAATGAGCGCTCCCGACGAGGGGCTTGGTACAGCTCAGCTATTCCACCCCATGTCCCGTTTTGCAAGGTTTGCTGTTGCTAAAAATGATATCACTCTTTGCTGAGATGATAGGCAAGGCTTGATGAGGAGGAAAGTAAAAAGGGAGTATTGGGCTGGTTAATGCACTTGACCCAAGCCGCTTTCAAAATCTGAGCCCTGATTAGTAAACCAAGAGAGACAGAGGTGCGGTTGTGTTCAGGATGGTATCTTTTAAGTGTGGAGGTGCCATCACCAGGGTTTTAATTGCGGTAGGAAGTGAGTGATGTCTTTGATCACAAGAAGAGTGAGGAAATGCATGGAGAACTGAGGAGGAATTTCCTTTGTTCATTCCGTAACCATTTATCTGCCAAGTATTGCCCTAGACTCTGGGGAAATTGAAAGAAATAAGATGCATGAGGTGCCTGATATTTGCACTCCTGGGGTGAGAGCACAGAGCCAGGAGTGCTGGGACGGCAGCCTACAGAGGAAGAGAAGGCCACTAAAGAGAAGTGCCTGGCCCCAGCCTGGGAGCTGGGGAGGCTGGGGCTAAGGAAGGAGGAGGGGTTGCGTGGGATGAAGGACTAGATGGGTAGAGAACAGTTCGCGTGAATTGACAGTGTTCCTACTTCTAGGAAATATGGTATTCCTAGTGCCCTGAGGAAAGGGAGGGAGAGAGATGAGTTGGGGCTCAACTTGGGTGCCTAGCAGAGTTGTTTGAACCTAATTCTGAAAGCTTTGGAGGGGCAAAGAGCTAGTTTAAATAGAAGAATGACGTGATCACATTCGCATTTTCCAGAGATCACTGTGGCAGCAGTGGGACAGTGGGGTAGGTGGTGGGTGGGGCTGCAGTGGAGGCATGCTGACAGTCAGGGACCAGGTAGGTGGCTTTTGGTGGCATCCATGAGGTAAGTGATGAGGACAGGAGCTACGATGGTAGAAATGGAAGCAGAGAGGGACAAGCATTATTAAGAGATCCTAATGGTGGCAGAATCTCCAGAATTTGGTAACCTATTGGATGTGTTGACAGAGTCATGACTTTAATTTGACTCCTGAAGAGACAGGGTGTGCCCTTTGATGAAGATAGGAAGGCACGAAGGCAGAAAGCTCCAGTTTCTGGCATGCTGAGTTTGGGGTGTGTGTGAGCTGTCCAGGGGGAGATACCCGGAGGGTGGCTGAAACTTCCGTAAAGGTCCAGGCTGGAGACGTAGGTTTGGGAGTACTCTATGGACTGGTTGGAACTGTGGACTCGCATGAGGTCATCTATGACCAGTTTATGAAGAGAGAATGGCAAAGGGCAGAAAAGGAGCTTGAGTGTTTTTGAAATTTGAAGGACTAGCAGAAAAGGGAAACCCATGTTCCAGAACGAGCGTCCAGGGAAGATCACACAGTGGGGGAGAGCTGGAGTGGGTATGTGGGGCCTAAGAGGAAATAGCACTTATATGGGGACAAGGCCCCAATGTTCTGCAGAAATGATCATCATCTGTGGTGGCCATGTAGATGTTCCCTTCCCCTGGCCACGTCGATGTCCCTGGAAACTTTAACAAGAGCAGTTTTAGTGGAATAGGGTCCACAGAAGCCAAAAGACGCGGATTGAGGAATGAATGAACAGTCAAGGGGAGACAGGGAGGGAAACCAAAGAGAAGAGAAGACAGTAATTAGGCCTAGTGAAAGGGATTTTAAAATTTTGATTGGAGAGACTTGAGTCTCTTCTTGAGTTTATAAAGCCAGGAGGATGGTTGGATCTGGAGCTGGGGAGCTGGGGTTCTTCTCGGCTGGTAGGAAAGAAGGAGAAAGGGGCCTGGAGGCTTGGCTGGGGCGGAGCATGGTGGAGGGAGGTGCAAAGATTGTAGCTGGACAGGACAGAGGTGATGCCAGGAAAGGGCTAACAGACCGGGAGAAAACCTGGTGGCCCGGAGGCCTGGAGGCCAGAGTAGGGGCTTGGAGAGTATCAGGTGGGAGAACTGGAATGAAAGAAGAACGTGACTGTTGAATTCAGAGGAGGTTAAAGTGCAGCAGTTCCAGGCAAGGAAGGGTCCAGGGCAGGCCGTGGGAGTTTTGAGATCATTGCGCTGTGGTGAACCAGTCCAGGAATTCCTTCCTCCATCCCTGTGGGTGGGTTAGGGGCTTGGTGCTGTGATAGGAAGGAGGGATTCCTACAATGACAAGGTTCTGATGAGCCGTGACACTCAGTCTGGTGTAATCCAGACTGAAGGGCAGTATGTTAGTCAGGGTTCCCTAGAGAAACAGAGTCCGGGGGAAATGCATGGAGAGAGGATGAATTTATTTTTTTCCATTTTTTTGTTATGTTAAACTATATATAACATAAAATTTACCGTCTCAACCATCTCTCAGTGTATAGTTCTATGGCACTAGGCACATTCTTTTAAATTTAATTTTCTCAAATTAATATGAGGGTACCAATGTTTAGGCTACATTGTTTTCATTTCTAAGGTGAAGTTCAAGTTGTAATTGAGCCCTTCACCCAGGAGGTGCTGTGTGCTGAACACCCTCACATTGTACAGATTAGGTGAGATCCCTCCAATTGCCCTCTCTACTCGCCCTTCTCTCCCCTCTTTCCCCTCCCCTTGCTACGCTTATATTTGTGTTTTATCTTTCATGTGAGCACTTTGTTTTTTATATGTTGGTTTTATATTAGTATTGAGTACATTAGATGCTTGTTTTTCCATTCTTGAGATACTTTACTAAGAAGAATGTGTTTTTAACTCCATCCAGGTAAACATAAAAGATGTAAAGTCCCCATTTTTTCTTATGGCTGAATAGTCCTCCATGGGATACATACATACACCACAGTTTGTTAATCTGTTCATGGATTGATGAGCACTTGGGTTGCTTCCACGACTTGGCAATTGTGAGTTGAGCTGCAATAAACATTCTGGTGCAAATGGCCTTATGTTAAACTCTTTTTTGTTCTTCTGGACAGATACCTAGTAACAAGACTGTGGGATCAAATGAAAGGTCCACTTTTAGTTCTTTGAGAATTCTCCACATACTTCTTTGTACAGAGGTGGTATTAATTTGCAATCCCTACCAGCAGTGCAAAAGTGTTTTCCCTTCTCTCCACACCCATGCCAACATCTGCACATTTTGTGACGTGGGCTAATCTCACTGGAGTTAGGTGATACCTCAGGCAAGTTTTGATTTGCATTTCTCTGCTAATTAGAGATGATGGGCATTTTTTCATGTATTTGTCATTCATCTGTCATCTGCAGAGAAGTTTCTGTTCAAGTCTTTTGTCCATTTATAAATGGGGTTGTTTGCTCTTTTCTTGTTGATTAATTTGAATTCTCTGTAGATTCTAGTTATTGCCCTTTGCCAGAATTATAATATGCAAATGTCTTCTCCCATTCTGAAGGCTGTCTGCTTTAGTTGTGGTAGCCTTAGCTGTGCAGAACCTTTTTAGTTTTATCATGTCCTATTTATTTATTTTTGTTGTTGGTACAATTGCCAAAGGGGTCTTCTTCATAAAATCTTTTCCCAGGCCAATTTTTCCAAGCAATTTCCCCATACCCTCTTCTAGAATTGTTATTGTTTCATGTCTTAAATTTAAATCTCTTATCCAACTAGAGTCAGTTTTTGTCAATGGTGAGAGTTGAAGGTCCAGTTTCTGTCTTCTACACATAGCTCACCAGTTCTCCCATCACCATTTATTAAAAAGGAACTCTTTACCCCAGTGCATGCTTTTGTTAGGTGTATCAAAGATCAAATGATGGTATATGGCAGAGTTCATCTCTAGGGTTTCTATTTTGTTCCGTATATCTATATCTCTATTTTTGTGCCAGTATTATGCTGTTTTGATCACTATAGACTTATACCAGTGAAGTCTGGTAATGTGATGCCTCCAGATTTGTTTTTATTTCTAAAAATTGCACTGGCTATTCAGAGTATGCAAATGTAGAGGAAATGGACCGATACCTAGAATCACACCACCTTCCAAAGCTCAACCAGAAAGAATCATAAATTTTGAATAGACCTATATCAAGCACTGAAATTTCATCAACAATACAAAATCCTCCAAAACAGAAAGGCCTTAAACCAGATGGTTTCACACCAAAATTCTACCAAACTTTCAAAGAAGAACTAGTACTTATATTGCATAATATATTCCACAAAATTGAGAAGGAAGAATTCTCCCCAACACGTTCTATGAAGCAAATATCACCCTCATCCCTAAACCAGGAAAGGACCCCTCCCTAGAAAGAAAGCTATAGGCCAATATCATTTATCAATATTGATGCAAAAATTCTCAATGAGATCCTAACAAACAATACAGTGACACCTTAAAAAGTTATACATTGTGATCAAGTTGATTTTATACCAGGGATGCAAGGTTGGTTTAGTATATGTAAATCCATAAATGTAATTCACCTTATAAATAAAATAAAAAAACAAAAACCATATGATTCTCTTATTTGATGCAGAAAAAGGCTTTTGACGATGTCTAGCATCCTTTTTTGACAAGAACGCTTAAGAAAATAGGCTTAGGTGGGACATTTCTTAAGCTGGTAGAGGCCATCTATAGCAAACCCACAGCCAATATTATAGTGAATGGAGTAAAACTGTAAGCATTTCCACTCAAAACTGGAACTGTTGCCACTGCTGTTCAACATAGTGCTGGAAGTCCTAGTCATTGCGCTCAGGAAAGAGAAGGACATCAAGAGTATTCATATGGGGACAGAGGAGGTCAAACTCTCACTTTTTGCAGATGACACAATCTTATACCTGGAAAGCCCCAGGGACTCAACTACAAAGCTCTTAAAAATGATCGAGGAATAGGGCAGTGTCTTAGGATACAAAATCAATGGCCACAAATCAGTAGCCTTCATATATGCCAATAACTAGTCAGGCTGAAAATAAAATCAAAGACACAACACCTTTTACTGTAGCTCCAAAGAAGGTGAAATACCTGGGAATAGATCTAACAAAGGATGTGAAGGATCTCTATCAAGAGAACTATGAAATGATGAGAAAATAAATAGCAGGAGACATTAACAAATCAAAGAACATACTGTGCTCATAGCGGGGAAGAATCAACATTAAAATGTCCATACTATTCAAAGTAATCTACAGATTTATATTTATTTATTTATTGAGACAGAGTCTCACTTGGTCACCCTTGGTAGAGTGCCATGGTGTCTTAGCTCACAGCAAGCTCAAACTCTTGGGTTCAAGTGATCCTCTTACCTTGGCCTCCCAAGTAGCTGGGACTACAGGCACCCACCACAATGTCCAGCTATTTTTAGAGACTGAGTCTTGCTCTGGCTCAGGCTGGTCTCAAACCTGTGAGCTTAGGCAGTCCACCTGCCTCGGTCTGCCAAGTGCTGGGATTATAGTCCTGAGCCACCATACCTGGCCCTAGTAATCTACAGATTTAATGTGATCCCCATCAAAGCACTAACTTCATACTTTGAAGAACTTGAATAGTGTTCTGTTTCATATGGAACCAGAAAAGACCCTGAATAGTTAGCACAAGTTTTAAAAAGTACATTTTCCTTGTTGTGCAACCATCACCACCATTCATCTCCAGAACTATCTCTTGCAAATTGAAACGCTATACTCATTGAACAGTTATATTTCTTCATTCCTCTCTTCCATTCCCTTACAACTATCATTCTACTTTCTGTGAATTTGACCGTTCTAGATACCTCATGCGAGTGGAATCATACAGACTTTGTGTTTTCATGACAGGCTTATTTCACTTAGCATAAAGTTCATCCTTGTAACACATTGCAGAATTTCTTCCCTTTGTAAAGCTGAATAATATTATATTTTACACTTGATCTTAGCCAAAAGGCCTAAAAGCAATATAATATTATGTTTTAAATATGTAGTTGTCCTTCAGTATCTGCAAGGCATGGCTCCTGGGACCCTCCTTAGATACTAAAATCCCTGGATGCTCAATTAACTTCCTTATAGAAAATGGTGTAGTATTTGGACATAACCTACACACATCCTCCCATATTCTTTTTTTCTTTCTTTGTTTTGTTTTTGTTTTTGTTTTTGAGACAGAGTCTCATCTCATTTTCTCACCCTGGGTAGAGTGTCATGGTGTCATCATAGCTCACAGCAACCTCAATCTCTTGGGCTCAAACAGTCCTCTTGCTTCTGCCTCCTGAGTAGCTAGAACTATAGGAACCTGCCACAATGGCCAGTTAATTTTTTTTTTTTTTAAGTAGAAATAGGATTTCCTTCTTTTTCAGGCTGGTCTCAAATTCCTGAGCTCAAGCTGGCTAACTTTTCTTCAAATTTTTTTCCCCTTTTTTAGTAGAGACAGAATTTTGCTCTTGCTCAGGCTGGTCTCAAACTCGTGAGCTCAAGAAGTCTCCCACCTTGGCCTCCCAGAATGTTAGGATTACAGGGCATGAGCTACCTCATCCAGCCCTTCCATATTCTGTAAATCATTTCTGGATTACTTATAATACCTAATACAGTATAAATACTGAATACAAGTAAACAATTGTTATAATGTTTTTTTTTTTATTTTTCTAATTATTACATTGTGTTTTTTTTCTCCAAACATTTTCAATCTGCGGTTGGTTGATTACACAGATGTGGAACCTGTAGATTAAGGGTGCCAGTAGCTTGGAGTGAACGGATGGGGGAAATTTGGGGGGAGTTTTAGAGGTCAGGGACGCATCCCAGACATGTGGAAGGAAGGGCGGACAGACAGACGGACAGGTAAGCTGAAAGGTGTTCACTGCCCCAGAGCTGGGGGGTTATCTGTCCCTGCTTTCTTTTCCTCTCTTTCCTGGTTAGCCGTTTATGGAGAGGAACTTGGTTTTGAATTTCTTTGATTGAAATTGGTCCAGACCTTGAGATAGCTTTGCTGCCTCCAATCTTCTATCAGACAAATAATTGTTTTATTGCTTATTGACTCATTACTGAAAGGAAATTTGTAATTTGCGAGACCCAGATCCCAGTCATTATTGTTAGGGGGAGCACATGACACCCCTAGGTATAGATTTTGAGGTATTTTGCAGTTTATGTGGCAGGTCAGTCTCTCCTCATTCCCTGGGTGTCTTTTACATCTGGAATCTGTTCTTTTATCCCCACAACCTTCCAGGCTCCTCTTTCTTTCTTTCTTTTTTTTTTTTCCCTTTTCTTAATTAAATCATAGCTGTGTACATTAATGGGGTACAATGTGTTGGTTTTATATACAATTTGAAATATTTTCATCGAAATGGTTAACATAGCCTTCATGGCATTTTCTTAGTTATTGTGTTCAGACATTTATATTCTGCATTTAGTAATTTCACCTGTACCCTTCTAAGATGCACCGTAGGTGTGATCCCACCGATTACCCTTTCTCCACCCAGCCTCTCCCCTCCCCTCCCCTCCCTCTCCCCTCCCCTTCCTTTCCTCTTTCCCCATATTCTTGTACTACAATTGGTTTTAGCCTTCATATGAAAGCTATAAATTAGTTTCATAGTAGGGCTGAGTACATTGGATACTTTTTCTTCCATTCTTGAGATACTTTGCTAAGAAGAATATGTTCCAGCTCCATCCATGCAAACATGAAAGAGGTAAAGTTGCCATCTTTCTTTAAGGCTGCATAATATTCATGTACATTGTGGTGTACATGTACCACAATTAATTAATCAATCC
>CAUYON010070034.1:0-19022 GCA_963573935.1 Arctocebus calabarensis | reverse complement strand
CTCAAGCTGTCACCCTGGATAAAGTGCTGTGGCATCACAGCTCACAGCAACCTCCAATTCCTGGGCTCAAGTGAGTCTCTTGCCTCCGCCTCCCAAGTAGCTGGGACTACAGGCGCCCGCCACAACGCCCAGCCATTTTTTGGTTGCAGCTGTCATTGTTGTTAGGTGGGCGCCGGCTGGATTCAAACCCGCCAGCTCAGGTGTACGTGGCTGGCGCCTTAGCCCTTTGAGCCACAGGTGCCAAGCCGGCTGAGGGAGTTTCTTATGAATTTTATACAATGTGACATTAAAAGACTCAGTTATTAAACAATATAGTTGATAGTTTTAGCACAATGGTTTTGATTTCATTGGCTATTGCTGGTCTACCTTGTAATACTTGCATTTTTTTTTTTTTAAGACAGAGTCTCACTCTGTCACCTAGGTAGAGTGCCATAGCATCATGGCTCACAGCACCCTCAAACACGTGAGTTTGTGGGATCCTCTTGCCTCAGCCTTCTGAGTAGCTAGGACTACAGGGGCCTGCCCCAAAGCCGGGCTGATTTTTCCTATTTTTTTAGTAGAGGTGGGGTCTCAGTCTTGCTCAGGCTGTTCTTGACCTCCTGAATTTAAGCAGACCACCTGCCTTGGCCTTCTCTAGTGCTAGGATAATAGGTGTGAGTCATTCCTGCTGCATTTTTTTTATTTACATTAAGTTTTGATAGCTGTAGTTACCTCATTACTAAAATAAGTAATTTAGATTTGTACTACAAAATGCTGTTTCCATATTCACACTTTATTACATAGTATTCTATCATAGCTATCCTATTAATGGAAGGAGAATGTATTGAGATGTCATTTAAGAATGATGACAAGTAGATTTTAAGATTAAATATTAGGAACCTTAGGGTTGTTGATGTCTGCATAGACTTTCTGCTTGTACTGTGAAAGTGGGCCAAGTGGAGTGGTTCAGATTATTGGTGTTTCAAATTCTGTTACTCACTACAGAATTGTGAGTAGTTTAACTTATGCTTCTTAAATATCAACAATCTATGTCTATATACTTTTTTCTAATTTATTTGCTTCTGTTTAAGAAAAAGTTTAAAGAAAGTTTGAGAACAGTGCTTTAGGTAACAAATGTTAAAAATAAGGTATTTATTCAGTTGCATGTAAAATGCTTGTCATAAACCAAACACTGTTTTTGCTTTATCTGGTTGTTATGTGTGTATATGTTTATATGTTCAGGTAGGTGTTACTGATTAATATGATCACATGACATGTTCTTTTTAATCAAAAGTAAATTTTGGGGTGGGGGAACTTATTTTTCAGGTTGAAGCACTCAATAAGTTAAAAACTTTAAATAGTTTAATCAAACTGAATGCTATGAAACTAAACAGAGCCAAAGGGAAGGAGGCTATGCATACCTGTTTAAAACAGAGTGCTTACCGGGAAGCCCTCTCTGACCTGCAGTCACCTCTGAACCCATGTGTCATCCTCTCTGAACTCTAGTAAGTGACCATCTGTGCTTTGCTCAGTGAGTCTCCTGTGAAAAACAGCAATGCAGAAAGGATTTCTGATTTCCCCATCTTGTAGGAGCACTAGGGCCCACTACAATATAATAAGGAAGAAAAATCTTAAAAGCAGTAGCTGTCAGTGGTCATAAGATCAAATTCAACATATCACAGCCTCTGCTTACAGCCTGTCAGTTAAATTTCCTTGTGGGGTTAGTGAAAGTTATTGCAAGTTAGTTTCCTTTCAGTTATAGATAATTAAATTTATTTTCTATATTCCTGGTTTCTAGGAGTTAAAAATCCTATGTGAGTAAAATGTTGGAAACTACAATAAACTTTATTAATTGACTTTCCTACTTCCAAATGAGATCTTGAACGAATTTGGAAGTGTATTTCTCACCTTATTTTCTACAAGAGTAAAAATGGAAAAATAAAATGTATATTCAGTATAATAGCAATGTTCAAAGTTTATCCTTCTTTAAGAAATCAAGAATGATCTCATGTTATTCCTAATTTTAATCTAATGATAATGTTCCAGTTTTTTTACTCAGTAAGGGTAATAAAATAAAGAACTGAGATGTGTAAAAAGGGAAGATTGGCTCGGCGCCTTGCTCAGTGGGTAGGGTGCCAGCCACATGCACCAGGGCTGGTGGGTTCCGACCTGGCCAGGGCCTGCTAAAACAACAATGACAACAATAACAAAAAAATAGCCAAGCGTTGTGGTGGGTGCCTGTAGTCCCAGCTACTTGGGAGGCTGAAGCAAGGGACTCACTTAAGCCCAAGAGTTTGTTGAGGTTGCTGTGAGCTATGATGCCATGGCAGTGTGCCAAGGGTGATGTAGTGTGACTCTGTCTCAAAAAAGAAGGAGGGGGGGTGGGGAGATCATGGATTTGAGTCTAGTCTATTTGGCATTAGTTCATGTCAACCGAGGCTGTCCTCAGTTTTCTATTTCTACCAAGAGGAAATTTTCTAGCTCTGACTTCTCCAGACCTGAAAGGAAGAAGTTAGGGTTTTTCCCAAGCCTAGTATAGCATGGTAAAATTACTATCTTGCATATTAGTTAAATGAGGTGGGCTCATTTTACCCTTTTTTGATTTTTAGTGTTGAAAAGTGCAAATACATGGATTCCAAAATGAAGCCTTTGTGGTTGGTATATAACAACAAGGTGTTTGGTGAAGATTCAGTTGGAGTGATTTTTAAAAATGGTGATGGTAAGTGCTGAGACTTTTTTATAGCACTAGATTCCCTAAAACTTTCCTTTGTTGTTTTGCTTTATCTGAAAGGTGATGTGTAAATATGTAACAGGTAGAAGCCAAGAAGTAGCTGTCAGTGGTCATAAGATCAAATTCAACATGTCATAGATTCCTTTTTTTCTTCTTTAAAATGACTTTTACAGTTCACTTACATACACTATTCTAATAAACCTTTCTTTTTTTCCTCTTCCCAGTGCATCTGTTCTTTTGATAAAAAGCTTGTGAAATACAAGAGAATATTTTCAGTAATGTATTCATACGTCCTGTTTCACTGATAGCAATATTGATTTTGCTGCCATAGTTTTGCATTTTAATAAAAATATATGCCTGACCCAATTTTATAAGGAAGTTGTTCTGTAGGAATCACATCAACCAAAAGACAGTCATGAACGTGTTAGTCGTAGGATTATAGCAAGGCACAGAAAACTTTTGAACTTCAGGTTCTTCATATCCATGAGTAGTGTAGCACTTGTATGTCAGGATTATTAAAAGGAATTAAGTGAGATCACATAAGTAAATATGCTTAACATATATTACTTGCTTATATCTTCTTTATAAAGAACGCATAGTGTTTTGCTAGACATTTAACCCCACTTTATCATACGAATGTCATTATATAGATGTTACTACTTTCACATACTATGTTCCTGAAAATACCCTTGGACATGATAATTTAACCATCAGAATTTTGTAGACCCATGATGCAGTTACTTATGTGATTCTTTTTTTTTTTTTTTGTAGAGACAAGAGTTTCACTTTGTCGCCCTTGGTAGAGTGCCTTGGCGTCACACAGCTCACAACAACCTCCAATTCCTGGGCTTAGGCAATACTCTCGCCTCAGCCTCCTGACTAGCTGGGACTACAAGCGCCCGCCATAACGCTTGGCTATTTTTTGTTTTGCAGTTCAGCTGAGGCCGGATTTGAACCTGCCACCTTTGGTATATGGGGCCAGTGCCCTACTCGCTGAGCCACTGGCGCCGCCCACTTATGTGATTCTTAAGAACTTCTCTCTAGCCCTAAAAAGCAAAGAAGGAGGAAAAAATTTGACATAGTGTAATACACATTCAATGTAAGACAAACCGTATAGCATTCAACCACCACGGTAGCTTATATCTGGTAAACCATTTTAAGCATTTTTTAACTTAATTTCTGAAGTAATGTTCTAGGGACATGTTAACCAATGATCCTGGTATTTAATATAGTGAATATGGTCAACATTAACATTTTGGAAAAGTAATAGCACGGCATTTGTTAATGGTTTTAGTTAATTCTAAGTTAGTTAACCTTGAGTTAATGAATTACTAGGTATAAAATGGAAATGAAGTAATTTTTTTCTCCTTAGATTTACGACAGGATATGTTAACACTCCAAATGTTGCGCTTGATGGATCTACTTTGGAAAGAAGCTGGTCTGGATCTTCGGTAAGATTTCTAGTCAATTTACTTATGTCTGTCTGTCTGTCTTGGGATATATTCCTCCCACAGCGAAATTTCTAGTGTTTTTTGTTGATTCCTTCCTTCCTGCTATTCTGAATGATTGTTCTCTGTGATAACATTTATAGAGCACTTTACATGTACTTTCAAATATTTTAACTTATCTAAACCTCATTAGATATGTGTGACTGAGATTTTAAAAAGAAGAATTAGATTTGCATTTTAATAAGTCCCAGATAGACAGCATGAATCACTTTTCAAGCTGGAGTTTAGGAAGTGCTCCCAGAGAAGGATGTGCTGTGGGTCGTGGCATCGACAAGGCTAGAAAAGGCCTGTGCCTCTAGAGACATTCACTCCTCATCAAAGGAAAAGAGCAGAAAGGTTTCTTTAAGGCTCTCAGATTGTTAGCTTGCCGCCATCAATAGGGGTAGACAGCATAAGAGGTTTGTGGTGTGGTAAAAGAAAAAGTAAACATAAAAGTTAAGCTCCAGACTGGGAATTATATTTACAGTGACCAGAACAAGGGGTAAATAATTAAAGAGCACATAGAAATAAACATACAGGGAAAATATATAGAAAGGAATTTCAAAAGAGATATAAAATAAACTGCTATGTGAACACAGACAATACCAACTAAGTACAAATTACAAGACCAATTAGATACTATTTATATCATAACAAAGATTTCTGTAAATCATAATCCAGTTTAGGGTATTTTTGAAGCAACAAAAACAGGGATTTTCACATACTATTGTAAATTGATGTCATCCTTTATGTATGTTTATGCCCTTCATCCAATATTTCCAGAATTTACTCTGAGACTAAAAATGTAGTCACACAGATTATACAAAAAGATATCCTTCCTTTTTTTTTTTTTTCAGTGCAGTTTATTTTTTTATTTTAAATATTGTTTGGGTACAAAGGATTAAATATCCATTGAGGGTACAAAGAATTAGGTTACACAGTGTTTGTTAGGTAAAGTCCCTCTGATAATTGTGTCCCACCTTCAAGAGGTGTGGCATACACCATAACCCACCATCTCCTGCCCACCTCCCCTTTCCCTGCTCCCTCATTCCCCTGCCCCCCACCTTGAGTTGATTTGTTTTTCTTTTCTTTCTGTTTTTTTTTTATTAAATCATAGCTGTGTACATTAGTGCAATCAAGGGGTACAATGTGCTGATTTCATGTACAATCTGAAATGTTTTCATCAAATTTATAATGCCATGTCTAACATAGCCTTCATGGCATTTTCTTAGTTATTGTATAAAGACATTTCTGTTCTGCATTTAGTAAGTTTTGCCTGTACCCTTCTAAGATGCACCATAGGTGTGGCCCCACCAATTACCCACTCTTCACTGAACCTCCCCCCTCCCCTCCTCTCCCTTGCCCATTTCCCCATTTCCCCATATTCTTGTGCTATAGTTGGGTTATAGCCTTCATATGAAACCTTTAAATTTGCTTCATATTAGGGCTGAGTACATTGGATAGTTTTTCTTCCATTCTTGAGATACTTTGCTAAGAAGAATATGTTCCAGCTCTATCCATGTAAACATGAAAGGGGTAAAGTCTCCACCTTTCTTTAAGGCTGCAGAGTATTCCATGCTATACATGTACCACAATTTATTAATCCATTTGTGGGTTGATGGACACTTGGGCTTCTTCCATGACTTAGCAATTATGAATTGGGCTGCGATAAACATTCTGGTACAGATGTCTTTGTTATAATGTGATTTTTGGTCTTCTGGGTATATACCTAGTAAAGGAATTATAAGATCAAATGACAGGTATATTTTTAGATCACTAAGTACTCTCCAAACATCCTTCCAAAAGGAACATATTAGTGTGCATTCCCACCAGCAGTGTAGAAGTGTTCCCTTTTCTCCACATCCACGCCAACATCTCTGGCTTTAAGATTTTGTCATATGGGCTAATCTTACTGGAGTTAGGTGATATCTCAAAGTAGTTTTGATTTGCATTTCTCTGATGATTAAGGATGGTGAGCATTTTTTCATGTGTCTATAGGCCTTGCACTATCTGTCTTCCTTAGAGAAGTTTCTCTTCAAGTCCTTTGCCCACCATGCAATGGGACCACTTGTTCTTTTCTTGCTAATACGTTTGAGTTCTCTGTGTATTCTGGTTATTAAACCTTTGTCAGAGGCGTAACCTGAAAATATTTTCTCCCCTTCTGAGGGCTGTCTGCTTGCTATACTTTCTACATTCTTGGCTGTACAGAAACTTTTTAATTTGATCAGGTCCCAGTAGTGTATTTTTGATACTGCTTCTATTGCCTGGGGAGTCCTTCTCATAAAGTATTCACCCAAGCCAATTCCTTCAAGAGTTTCCCCTGAACTTTCTTCTAATATTTTGATGATTTCATGTCTTAAGTTTAAATTTTTAATCCAGTGAGAGTCTACCTGAGTTAATGGTGAGAGGTGTGGGTCCAGTGTTAGTCTTCTACAGGTTGCCAGCCAGTTCACCCAGCACCATTTTTTAAATAGGGAGTCTTTTCCCCACTGAATGTTTTTAATTGGCTTGTCAAAGATCAAGTAACCGTAAGTAGCTGGATTCATCTCTTGGTTCTCTATTCTATTCCAGACATCTACCTCTCTGTTCTTGTGCCAGTACCATGCTGTTTTGATTACTATCAATTTATAGTACAGTTTCAGGTCAGGTAGCATGATTCCTCCTGCTTTGTTTTTGTCTCTGAGTAATGTCTTGGCTATTCAAGGTTTTTTCTGATTCCATATAAAATGAAGTATTAATTTTTTGAGATCTTTAAAATATGACAATGGAGCTTTAATAGCATTAATAGCAATTTAATTTCATTAAAATTTTATATTGCTTTCGGTAGTATAGACATTTTAACAATGTTGTTTCTTCCCAGCCATGAGCATGGTATGTTTTTCCATTTGTTCACATGTTCAGCTATTTCTTTTCTTAGAGTTTCATAGTTCTGTTTATAGAGACCTTTCAAGTCCTTTGTTAGATAAACTCCAAAATATTTCATCTTCTTTGGCACTACTGTGAAGGGAATAGAGTCCTTGACTGTCTTTTTCAGCTTGGCTATTGTTGGTATATATAAAGGCTACAGATTTGTGAGTGTTGATTTTGTAGCCTGAGACACTGCTGTATTCCTTGATCACTTCTAAAAGTTTTATAGTCGAACTGCTGGTGTTTTCCAGATATACAATCACATCATCTGTGAAGAGTGAAAGTTTGATCTCTTCTGACCCCATGTGGATACCCTTGATCACCTTTCTTTCCTAATTGCAATGGCTAAAACTCCCCTTACAATGTTAAAGAGCAATGGAGACAATGGTCATCCTTGCCTGTACCAGAATGTTTATTGCAGCCCAATTCATAATTGCTAAGTCATGGAAGAAGTCCAAGTGTTCATCAACCCACGAATGGATTAATAAATTGTGGTACATGTATACCATGGAATATTATGCAGCCTTAAAGAAAGATGGAGACTTTACCTCTTTCATGGATAAGAGGAAACATCCATGGAAAGATGGAGACTTTAACTCTTTCTTTACCTTTACATGGATCAAGCCGGAACTTATTCTTCTTAGCAAAGTATCTCAAGAGTGAAAGAAAAAGTATCCAATGTACCCTGTTACTATGAATCTAATGTATAGCTTTCATATGAAGGCTATAATCCATTTATAGCACAAGAATATGTGGAAAGGGGCACTAGAGAGGAGGGGAGGGGAAAGGTTACTGGTGGGATCATGTGTACGATGCATTTTAGGAGGGTACAGATGAAACTTACTAAATGCAAAACACAAATGTCTTCATACAACAACTAGGAAAGTGCCATGAAGGCTATGTTAAACAGTTTGATGAAAATGTTTCAGATTGTACATGAAGCCAGCACATTGTACCCCACGATTGCACTAATGTACACAGCTATGATTTTAATAACAAAATAAATAAATAATTTTTTTAAAAAGGTATCATTCTTAGTGAAAGGAGCCAGCCTGAAATGATTCCATCGTATTCAATTGCATATAGTGATGAAAAATGAATCCACATTAGGAGTTGAGGAAGGTACAATCCACAAGGAAGTATAAGTGACTTTTTTTGGATATTGGAATTGTTTTGTATCCTGATTGTGATGGTTACATAAATATACACATGTGTTGAAATTCATAGAACTGTATACGAAAAAATCAACTTTATTTCCCTCATTCATCCATTAATCTGGCTAAAGTACAAAACATGTTGTTATGGAGAATTTCTTATACCAAAAATACCAAACACTAATGAGAATTTGGAATAACAGAATCTCACCCATTCACTCTTGGTTGGAGTGCAAAATGGTATAGCCACTTTACAAGACAATTTGACAGTTTCTCAAAAAGCTAAACATCATCTTTCCATACAATCCAGTAATTGTGCTCATATATATTGAAATGAGTTGAAAAGCTCCAAAGTCCTGCACAATCTAGTAATTGTGCTCTTTAATACCCAAATGAATTGAAAACATGTCCACACAAAGTTCACAGAAGTTTTATTCATCATTTCCAAAAACTGGAAGCAATGAAGATGTCCTTCATTAAGTGAATGGATAAACAGTGGGTAATTCACACAATGGAATATCATTCCGTGATAAGAGAAAAGTGCTACCATGCCAGAAAAGGACATGGGGGAAACTTAAATGCATACTGCTAAGTGAAAGCACCAGTCTTAAAAGGTTGTATATTGTCCGTTCCCATTATATGACATTCTGGACAATTATTGCCACAGTAGAAGGATCATTGGCAGTTGGACACTGGGGATAGAGGGAGGGATAAGTAAGTGGATTTTAATCCATTTTAAGGATTGTGAAACTACAATGGTGGTTGCAGGGCATTATGCACTTGGTAAAACCTACAGAAAAAAAACAGGGAATCCTAATGTAAACTATGAACTTTAATTAATACGAATGTATTAATTTGGCTTATCAACTGTAACAAATGTACCACACCACTGAAAGATACTAATACTAGGGGAAACTGTGTGTGTGTGTGTGTGTGTGTGCGGGTGTGTATACGTGTCTGCTGGGGGTGGGAAAAAATAAAGGATAGTGTCTGGAAATTCTCTGTTATTTTACTCAATTTTTGGTACACTTAAAACTTCTTTTATAAAGAAAGTCTATTAATTGAATAAGTGAATTTTAGTAATTAATAAATAATATTAATTTGTTAAAAAGTTAACAACAATAACAAAAAGAAAACCACATAGAAATGATAGCAATTCAATTATCCAAAATTAGAAGTAGCAAGAAGCCCAGGTGAGAAAAGGCACAAGGCTGAGACTGATGCAAATTTTTGCAAAAGACGTCTTGCCATGTTGTACATTTCAGTTTCAATTAGTTGATTAATTCCTCTGTCAACCCATTTTTATGACTATTGAACGAATTCGATTTTTGTTTTATCTTGCAAAGAAGGAACTATTATCATGCAATTCTTGTTAATTTTCAAGTAGACTGAGGCAGTAGCTTATTCTATAATAACAGACTGAGACATTAAATTGTGACTCCTTTTCATCAACCCCCTTTTTTTTAAGTTGCAAACTACTTTTAAATTTCAGCTGCTTGTCAGGAGTTATTGAGATAGCTTGTGATATTTTCAACTACACTTATTATCCTCCACATTTTTATTGGCGATATTTCACAGGTATGACAACATGTCTGCATTAATATATAATAAGCATCTTCTTAAGCAGTGGTCAGTCCTTTTGTGATTTGGCATAGCTATACTATTATGATAAATTACCTTAAACAAGTTCAACCTGATAACAATGAAAAAGGTTACATTGTTCTTCAATTATCCTTTTAATCAATCTCCCAGGATAATCATTCTGCCTAAAAATATGTTTCTCAATACTAATTTCATTATCTAGGTGATTCTCATCACTAATCATTAGAATGCAATTCTCCACATTCTTAACAACTCTTACTTTAACTTAAATGGGTGATTAGATTCAATATGCAGGATATTACCTGCACAGTGGTCTTGATAATACATCCTTCATTGTAACTATCTTCGCTTCATCCTACTAATAGATGTTAAAAAAGAAAAAAGCTCTCTTATTAAAGCCTTCCACAGTAAATCATATATCTAAATGAAGATTATTTCCCACAAAAAAAAGAGATAATAAAAGACTTTTATTCCTTTATGTCAAGAAACCCTTCCTGTAACACTTTGCTACGCTGAATATCATTGAGCCTTTTAAAGTAATAAAAGAAACAGCTTTTCAAAATATTGGCAAAGCATGTAGGCTTCAAATGTAATTCTAGACATGGATTTTTTTTTTAAGTTGTACCTTTAATTATGGAGAATAGAAAATGGATATACCTTTCCTGGTTTTGTCTGGTATTCCTCACTAGTGTACATTCAAAGTAGGCCTCAATGAAGCATTCCTGATTTTACTGTGTTCTACCACACACCATTTAGTCACAATTAAAAGAACTCGAATGTAAGTATTTGCGGGATACCATTGATAGGGGTTAGAAGGCCTTAAGCAGGGACTGTGAAACGCAGAGATGGGAGAGGGAACTGTGTAGCCATTGACCACTGGCTGTTGCCAGGTGGCTCAATGCCAGGGGGAGGGACTTTCTCTGGGGATTGGACAGAAAAAGCGGCCAGCACAAATAAAGGGCCGATCAACATGGGCCAGTCAGTTAATGTTTAAAGAAACCAATCAGGGTAAGCCAGCAGGGTTTGAAGAATCCAGTCAGTGTTTGCTAGAAGGTTTGGGCAAGCAGACAGTAAAAAGCCCAAACTCAGAAGAACTGCAATGGCAAGAGGTTTGGGACACCTTCTGTTGTATCAGAAGCTTTCATATCTTCTAATAAACATTGCTGTATTGCTTCTGCTTGTCTGTAGTTTGTGAATTCATTCTTCAATTCTCAAGAACCTGTCCAGGCAAAGAAAAATCTGGTATCGCCATTAAAGTACACAAGCCCCAAATAAAATCTCTTGAATTCACCTTGCCCTTTACATTATAATATAGGAAAGAATTTTATACATGTCTCACTTAAATAATGTTGTTCTGACACTCATCCCAATCTCTAAGCTGTTTGTAACTGTTAATAGACTCTGCGTTTCAAGAAAATGTCATGCGACAAGCTTACTAAAATGCAGATCTTAGTGTGTTAGTAACTCTAGTCACAGTTCTGAAGGTAAAACAAAACAGAAGTTAAATCTTGACACTTTCACATGTTTTTATTGACTATAGCTAGTAATTTGATTGACTATTGTTATTACCTGTATTTTAGTTTATGAAAATTATGATACTTCTCAACAGAAAGTATTCTGAAAATTAACCTCTTTTTTTTTCCCCCTTCTCAAATATTTTTTAACTTACAGTAAAATTCATTCTTTGCAGCATCCAGTTTTATGGTTTTGACAAAGGCATAAGCAAAGTGTTGTGTGCTCACCACCACAATCAGGGTACAGAACAGTTTTATCTTCCTCCAGCTCACTCTCACTGCTTTCAAATGGCCAACCTCCTTTCCTGCCTACAATCTCTGCAAAATTACTTTTAAAAAGCTTAAATTAGTAAGAGCTGAAGGAACCCAATGACTGTTCCATGAAATGAATGTTTCCAGTCACTCCAGATTTGTTCTTCAAAAGAATAAAGGCTGTATATCTGAAGCTATCATGAAATCAGCATCCTGGGCATACATAGTATGAAGCAAAAAGAAAGATGGTACTCATTTGAATATTAGATCTGATTCCCAACAAACCTCATGTCCTCCCTTACTCCCTTACCCCAGGAGTGCAAACATATGCTGTTTCCTTTAAAACAAGGTCCTGCCCATTTGCATGCCAATGGTTGTAAAGGTTTGTAAGAAAAAGAAAAAAATATATATCCTGCCAATTCCTTGTCACAATGACTTACACTAGTTTAAGCAGCAGACTTCCTAAACCAAGACTTATCACTTCGGGGTTATTTCCATGTGACCTGTGGAAAATACTCATGAATAGGAGGAGAAAGCATGCGGCTTTCTCTGCTGTAGGGCTGAACTCTACAGTGCGAGACCAGAAGGCAGTCCTGTGTGTTGTGAAGTAATCATTAAGTTACACGCTTGTCATTTCTTGTACATTCACTCAGAACTAATGCACATCACTTTTTCCAATTATAATCATTCCACCATTTAACAAGCACAAAAGGCCTTAGATTCCAATTTGCCACTGATGCCTCACTCTCACTTGCTTATTTCTTGGCATTTTAGTCTTGCTGGGTTGTTCCAGCCTCCAAGAATACAGAGCATTCGCCTTTCCTAAAACAAACTTGCAGGCAGAGTGGACAAGAACAGCTGGGCTCACGGTAGAGGGCAGGCCATTTTCACTGCTATGGTAATTTGTCTGTTCTTGCAATGAATTTTTGCTGTTGTAAATACATGGGGCTTTTTGTTTCCTTATTGCTGAAGCTAAACATAAATCACAAAGCGATACGCTATGTATGTTTCTGTGCAGACTTCTCTGCTGGTCATATCAAACCTTCTCTGGTACATGCCTCTGTTCATTTAATCTCTCAAATTTGTTTCTGTCTTCACAAGCACATGCACACAAACAAGTAATCGCCAGGCTAGAAAAACATCATTGTCTTCATACTTGTTAGATTTTTCTTCCTTCCGTCAGGATTAAAATGCCAGAACGAGCTGCGAAACATGTTAGCTTTGGATATGCAGCCTTAAACATGAGCTACATATAAGAGGAAATTGGTATTTTCATTTGCTGCACATGCTTTAATGATATTAAGCAATCTAATACGGTGCACACGCTGGATTTCAGTAATGCTTCTCTTGAGAATTTCAAGCGGTAATGGCAATTTAAAATGACAGCCTTACATTTATATAGCTCCTTTCATCTCAGAGGTCTTTACACTTTATAAAGTTATATGGAGCAATCATTTCACTTACCCACCGCAGAAATTCTGCCACCTCTAGGGCAACTCCGAGCTTACTTTCAAAATTGACTCAACATTACAGATAATTATGACAAGAGGCAAAAAGCGACACAGTCAATGAAAACCAAATAAGGAAAACAGAAAGATAAAGTAATTTCCAGGAGAAATTTTAGCCAAAAGGTAAGAACAAACAAACAAAAATTCCCTGGGGTTATTTAATAACCACTGGTGCACGGGAATGTGAACTCCCATGCCAGCCACTAGAGAGCATTTCAGGGATACAAATTTAAGGCTAATTCTCTAAAGGTTGAATTTAGATTAGTGAAAGTAAAAATCTGAAGAAAGTGAGAGTGCTTATACAACTGGGTAAAAGAGTCTCATAGTATTAATACTCTGCCTAAAGCTGTCATGTTTTCCTTCTTCCTTAAAATACCCACATTTTCCTCTTCTTTTACATACTTCCAACAATACACAAAGGTTTACGCACATACACACATTCTTCCTCTCTCTCTCTCTCTGGCAACCAAAAGATTAGAAAATTATTTACTGGATATGTTACTTCAAAGGCATTTTTAAAAGCCTCTCAGGACATCTATGAACACTTTTTTTCCTTGACCCATTATAATTGTATTTAAGAATTATATAAGGAAAGCTCTGACATTCCTTTACATTTGGAATAGGTAACTGGGCATACACTCAACATGCTCTGAGACATTTGAGCTTGTGTCCAGCAGAGGACAAACTAGGCTCCAGCTCGTGCTAATGGCATAAGTGAGCAAGCCAGAAGCTAGCATCAACAGCTCCCGAAATAACCCAAAAGCTCATGCCTGCCCCTCTTGACTACTGCTGGTCTGCTGCATCCCCCAAACCTATAAACTACCCCAATCCCAGCACTTTTAAGTTCCCTAGAAACATTCTGGTTATTACAATAGGGCTTTTCTAAAACCAGACTCTCAGAGCTCTAAGTCTGCTGAGAGACCAATGCTGGCTTCTTTACCCTCCATACACTTTCCCTTCTTGCAGCTAGTTTATTCTACATTAGGCATTATTAAAATACTTAAGGAAAAGTGGATTCATTTGTGTTTTTTAATTTCTAGATAAATCAGGCATTCTCAAGGATAGGGTGAGATTTGAAACAATCTTGAATGTAGAAACAGCTGGGTAAAGAGTTGCCTTTTAATAAGTTTGTTATACAAGGAGTAATTTTTTATTTAAACATAACTGAATTAGTTTAGAAAATTACAAAAGGAAGATTTAATGTGTACACCATTAAAATATGCTCACAAAAAAAAAGAAAATTACAAAAGGGAGGTTGAGGAAAATCTAGAAAAGATAAGGAAATAGCAGAAAGAAGAAAACATAACTAATGCCTTAGAGAACAGATTCTTCCTTTCACCCATTTCTTAAATTCACATGTATCTTCTCAACTTAAAAAAGTACATGATAATACCCAGAGACATGTAATAAATGTTTAACATGAAACTCCTCAGTAAAACAAATACAATAAGGCCCTAATTTGTAGCATTTGCTAATTTCTGTAGTGTAAATACTTGCAGCATGGCTGATTTCAAGTTATCCATGTAAAGTGGCTGACGAGATGAGAAGAAATGCACACACAGTCCTGTGTGTGGAGCTGAGTTGGCTCCCACAGACCACTGAACCCCCATAGTTTTGGAAGTCTTTCATCCAACAGTATTTTGACAGTATCTTTCCCTGTCAGCAAATGTTTTCTTTGAAAAATCATTTTAAGCCCATGTTATATTCTATTTTATGAACACATTATAACACCTCTGACAAGTTTTTATCCAGTTTTTGATTCTATTTTTAATATGATGATTCATATCATGCAACTTCATTATTATACCCATTCTTATTTTCAAAGACATATTTGTTAACTAGTTTTTACCAACGAGGTAAGATAGGTGAAGGGAGAGAAATTATATCTCTGGTTGGCTTACAGTGAGGCTAAAAAACAGCTAAGAAAGCTACAAGGACTGGAAAACTTAAGTGACAGAAATGGGCTGGATGGGAGTTCTGGCAAAATGAAGTACTCATATTCCACCATAGAGTAAATATAGGCTTTATATTGCCAGATATTTTTATTGTTGAAAGGAAACAATAAAAACTCTTGAACACAGTAAAATTACAACACCTTTCTGGATCAGCTATATCCTCCATGCCGGTCTTCTACTGATAAAAGTCAGCACTGGTCATAACGTCCTACCTCAGAGTTCAAAACATCTTCACTCCCTGTATTTAATTCTTGTAACAAGTCTTGTAACATTATATATTTATTTCTCAACAATTTATGAAATATTTGTTAATGCAAAGACCCACATGTTATTTCTAAGGTCACAATTGCTTTTTTTAAATTTTTAAAATCATTTCATTTTAGAGAAAGAATCTTACTCTCATTCAGGCTCGAGTAGAGTGGCATGATCATAATTCTCTGTGACCTGGAACTCCTGACCTCAAGCAAATTTCCTAACTCAGCCTTCTGCACACACCATCATGCCTGGTGAATTTTTTAATTTTTTTTCAGAGACAGGGGTCTCACTATGTTGCCCAGACTTGTCTTGAACTCCTGACCTCAAGTGATCCTGCAGTCCTGGCCTGAGATTCCAGGTGCAAGCCAATGTACCTGAGCCCCACATCACATACTGTGGAAAAATTAGCAAGTGCTGAAACTCCTTCAGTGCTGATGCACGGTTCTTTCTCTTTAAGTGACACCACAGTGTTAGTGGAGCCACCAGGAGTTGTCTATCCTCCTAATGTGACTTTTTGTGTATCTTTGAGTTGCCAGATATGTAATAACCAGCTGTCAAGAATCCAAGAGGCTAGGCACTATGGCTCATGCTTATGATCTTAGCACTCTGGAAGGTCAAGGATGGTGGATTACTTGAGCTGCGGAGCTCCAGACCAGCCTAAGCAAGAGCAAGACCCCATCTCTACTGAAAATAGAAAAACTAGCCAAGGCCTGGTGGTGTGCAAGCTATGATGATGCCGCAACACACTATCCAGGGCAATGCAGTGAGATTCTATCTCAAAAAAAAAAAAAAAAAAAAATCCAAGAAATGCCAATCTATCTAGTTAAAAGAAAACATGGCTTATGGATCCATAACTTCTAATAAGATTTTACTTCTAGGTTTCCAAGACAGGAAGAAGAGTACTATTATGCTGAGAGGGGACCAAAAAACCTACTTCCTCCTTGCTTGACTAAACTTTACTTGGAGGTTAATATTCAACTCTTTGAATATAAAAATCATCCTTTAGATTTTTTCATACAGATAATTTAAATGCATAGCATGCTTCATCACTGTTGGATACAAGTTCTGCCTGTAGGCAATTTTCTGCCTCTTCTTCTTCCTCTTCTTCCTCTTCCTCCCCCCTCCTCTTCTTCCTCTCCTCCTCCTCCTCCGACTTCTCCTCCTCCTCCTCTGACTTCTCCTCCTCCTTCTTCTTCTTTTGTAAACAGAACACTAGTAACATCAGAATAGAGACCCTTTCAGACTTCAGAAACATCCATCCTGTTTCATACTTTAATGCCAAAGTGTATAAAGCATTTTTCCAGTTGTGTAGTAACTGCTGTACTCTGAAACTTCTGTTATCATCTATCGTTCATAGTAAATGACAAATTTCAGCATATATTTCTCAAGGTGGACTATTTCAAATTTGAGGCAAAAAGCTAAATTTTAATCTTATCATCCTAATTTCTTCTCAGTTGTTTGTCCATTTTGGAAAAACAAAAACTTTTGAAATAGGTACAAATATGTAAAGACTCAAGTGAGGCCCTGGGTTTTAGCCATCATAAGACATGAGTTCTTCTTGACTCTATTACCAACTAGTTACAAACTTTAGAAATTTAAGTTTCTCATTCTATAAAATGGAATGCAAGTTGTCCCTAACTTATAATGGTTCTAGTTATGATTTTTCACCTTCATCGTGGTGCAAAGTGATAATCATTCAATGGAAACTGTACTTCAATTACCCATGCACCATTTGTTTTCCACTCCATGTACAACAGTCAGTGAATTACATGAGATATTCAGCACTTTTTGGTCGACTAGGATTTGTGTTAGATGCTTTTGTCCAACTGTAGGCTAATGAAAGTGATCACAATACATGTAAAGTGGTTAGGTTAAGCTGTGATGTTTTGTAGGTTAGGTGTAGTGAATGTATTTTTGACTTATAGTGTCTTCAACTTATGATGCACATACTGGGATGTAACTCTGTCATAAAATCAAGGAGCATCTGTTACAATTACTTTAATTTATAGAAGTTTGTGAGGATCAGATGAGTTAATACATGTGGAAGCATTTTGCAACTCCATTCCTTTCTAAATGTAAGACAGATTTGTTATTGAGTATCAGAGTGGGAAGGGCAGGGGAAAGGACATGAAGAATGGAAATGAAATGAATGGAAGCTGTTAATTCTCTGTAGCATAATTCTAAACTTGCAGACAGATAAGATTTGGTGGACAATCATGCATTAGAAATAGCAGTACAGGTGAAGCAGGCTAAACCAGATGTGCATAATGGACATTGAAAAAAATTCACTTATGCCCACAACCACATTGTTTGCACTCTTAAGAGATTTATATGTTCCCTGAAGAGCATCAATAGACCGCTTAAAGCAGTGGTTCTCAACCTTCCTAATGTTGCAACCCTTTAATACAGTTCCTCATGTTGTGGTGAGCCCCAACCATAAAATTATTTTTGTTGCTACTTCATAACTGTAATTTTGCTACTGTTATGAATCGTAATGTAAGTATCTGATATGCAGGATTATTTTCATTTTACAAATTGAACATAATTAAAGCATAGTGATTAATCACAGAAACAAAATGTAATTATATATTGTGAAATATTTCTTTCTTTCTTTTTTTATTGTTGGGAATTCATTGAGGGTACAAGAAACCAGGTTGCACTGATTGCATTTGTTAGGAAAAATCCCTCTTACAATTGGATCTTGCCCCCAAAAGGTGTGGCACACACCAAGACCCCACCTTCTCCCTCCTTCCTTCTCTCTGCTCTAACTATCCCCCACCCCTCACTCCTTCTTTCTCTCTCTTCTCTTCTCTTCCCCAACCCCCACCATGTCAATAATTGTCATTAATTTTGCTCATCTCAAAATTTAATACATAGGATTCATGCTTCTCCACTCTTGTAAAGCTTTACTAAGAATAATGTGTTCCACTTCCTTCCAGGTTAATGCAAAGGCTATAAAGTCTCTGTTTTTTTAATGACTGAATAGTATTCCACATGAATAGTATTGCCCAAATACCATAGCTTGTTAATCCATTCCTGGGTTGGTGGGCATTTAGGTTGTTTCCACATTTTGGCGACTGTAAATTCAGGGGAAAAAAACAGTCTAGTGTAAGTGTCCTTATGATAAAAGGATATTTTTTTCCTTCTGGGTAGATGTCCAGTAATGGGATTGCAGGATCAAATGGGAGGTCTAGCTTGAGTTCTTGAGAGTTCTCCATACTTCCTTCCAAAAAGGTTGCATCAGTTTGCAGTCCCACCAACAGTGTAAAAGTTTTCCCTTCTCTCCACATCCATGTCAGCATTTGCAGTTTTGAGATTTTGTGATGTGGGCCATTTTCACTGGAGTTAGATGGTATCTAGAGGTGGTTTTGACTTGCGTTTCTTTAATAATTAGGAATGATGAGCATTTTTTTCATATGCTTGTTAGCTATTTGTCTGTCTTCTTGAGGGAAGGTTCTATTCATGTCTCTTGCCCATTGATATATGGGATTGTTGGCTTTTTCATGTGGATTAATTTGAGTTCTCTATAGATCCTAGTTATCAAGCTTTTGTCTAATTCAAAATATGCCAATATCCTTTCCCATTGGGTAGGATGTCTATTTGCTTTGGTTGTTGTCTCCTTAGCTGTACAGAAGGTTTTCAGTTTAATTAAGTCCCATTTGTTTATTTTTGTTGTTG
>CAUYON010070033.1:0-45308 GCA_963573935.1 Arctocebus calabarensis | reverse complement strand
GGGATTCTACTGTATTTCTCAGATCTTTGAGGGCTGCAACTTCTTGTCTCAATGTGTCAAAATCTTTGGTCATTTGGTCTTTGAATTCCTTGACTTCTTGAGACAATTTTTGAAATGCTCCCAGAATTTCTAATTCCAATTCTTCCTCTATTTTATTGATCTTATTTGCAATCCAAATTCTGAATTCAATTTCTGACATCTCAGCCATGTGTTTATGCAAAGGATTGTCATTTGTGTCTGCCAAATTATTCCTTGGCGGGGTTGATCTACTCTAGTTGTTCATGTTTCCAGAGCTTTTCCACTGATTCTGCCCCATATTTATTTTGCACCATTTGGCTGGGTGAGTAGGTAAGGATAAGTTGTGTTGGGGGTTCTAGGAGTAGTGATTGTCCAGTCCTTCCTTTGCCTGTAAGCTGGGACTGGTGTTTGTACCTTTCCCCCTAGAGTTTTGCCAACCCATACTTTGCTACTGCCTGCGCAACTTGGGGCCTTCTTGATGTGGTGGGGTTAAGTGGCTCTGTCTTATTTTTAGCTGGTCTCTGTCTTACCCTAGAGAATTGGTTACTCTGTGTTGGATTCTGAACTTTTATTTGTATCCTTGGGGTCATAGGTCGCTCCAGCAGGGTTGATGTGTGTTCCCCAACCTTGTCTCTTGGCTCAGCTCCAAACTGTTGGCTTTCTCTCTAAGTTTCTGTCCCTTAACTCTCCTTCTGGACAGGAGCGTCTGTAGAAAGCTGGCTACAGACCGCCATTTTGGCTCCTCCCCCACCATTCACTACAATTTTAAGTATAAGCTCTAATGTGCCTGCCATCCAGACAAGATGAATGTGTGTATAGAAAAGGCATGAATAGCATTCAAGATAGTCTACTTATTCATTTGGTAACTGTTTTCTAAAAATCATCGAAGGATCAAGTATCATTACCGTTTGTCTAAACGAAGTAAAGTGAATGTTTTGTGGCTCTTTTTCAGTATAAATAAAACTGTTGCTGAAATAGCAGAATCACTTGGCCTATATCAAGTCACCTCACTATCTCAGATTTCTCTACTCTCACATTCAGCTTTTCCACCTTACCAAACTTTTGTTCCAGAGCACAGATCTGAATATGTCTCATCTCTAATCCTGACCCTCCAGGGGCTCCCCATTATCAAGTGGCTTTGTCTGAGATGCCTGATACACATTTCTAGCCTCAACTACAGTGTTTCCTCAGAGACCTTATGTTCTAGAGAAACTGAAACATTTTATTCCACATCCCATGCTTTCCCAGTGAGAATGTCTAAATTCTACCCGTGCATTCAGGCTCTAATAAAATGGCATATCTTTGAAATGTTTCCTAATTCTCATGCCCAAATTTAGGGTGATAAGAGACAAGAGCTATCACAAGTTTCCTAGAACTTTATTTTACTTGTTTTATACCATATAGTGCCTGCCTATTTGCCTGCCTCTCCGTCCCCACCTTCTAATTCTCCTTCCTCTTTCAAACACTGTGTGCACCTGGATGTGTCACACGTTGTGCTTCCTGCTAAGCATGCAGTGATGAATAAAGCCTGCAAGATCCACACTCTGGATGTGGTAGTCAGGGGAAAAATAGCCTCTAATCAAATACCCCAAAAGCAAATTTATAATTACAAAATGAACCCTCTCTAGTGGTAAGACCTCTGTGCTACTAATGCAACTAATTCTTATGAAAGCACTCAACCTGGGACCCAAGAATTGCTTTGCCCCCACCACAATGACTGGTTCCTATTCTCACTATTGGAGGGAGCTGGGAACAAACGCATTCAACTTGGCTGTGTCTTAATGCTTTGAAAGAGCATATAACCTAGTCCTGAGGACTGGCCAACCCAATCTACCAACTTGGCTACATGAGCACTTTCCTGGGTGCCTGAGGTTGGGTGAAACTCCCAGCTGCTATACATAATCTCAGCTGGGATCCACTTGCAAACACTGCCTACAAATCAGGAGATTAGTATGCCCAGCCCATAGAAACTGCTATCTATGTTAACTAATACCACTTGGGACCAGAGAATTGTCCTAGCATTGCTACTGTTGTCGTCCATGCTAATCTAGCTCCCCAGGGGCACAAGAAGGTATTCACCTACTGAGTTCATACTGCCACTGCCAGCATCAGACCAAGTCACCTGAAGGCACAAGAATCAGCCCTCTGGTAACTGCCAATGCAGGTGCCAGTGTGCACTCAACTGGGGCCTAAAGATAGGCATGCTCAGTCCAATACTGATACTAATGGGTCCTGGAGACTGGCTACATGGCAACCCAGTCCCAGCAGCACAACTTTACTACAGCCTCCACTAATAATCCCTGAGAAAATCACGATGCTGTAACACAGTTTATAGCCAAACAAATTATACAGATCCTACAAACTGCATAGATCCAGAATCTAAACCAAAGAACCTTACACAACCAACATATGAATACATCTTCATGAAAATACTCTCCTACAAAAGTAAATTCAAAAGGGGGAAGAAGCAACTGTTACTCCAGATACATAGATATCAATGTAAGGACATAGGAAACATGAAAAAGCAAGGAAATATGACATTACCAAAGGAACACAATAATTCTCAAGCAATAGACTCCAATCAAAAAACACATTTTTTAATCTCTGAAAAAGAATTGTTTTTAAAGAAGGTCAGTAAGGTGCAAGGAAATTCTAAAAATATAATGAAAGGATTGAAAATTCAGGATATGAATGAGAAATTTGTCCCATATTTTAAAGAACAACAAAACAAATTTGGAACTGAAGAATTCATTGAAGAAAATACATTCGAAAGCTCTAACAATAGATGAGGCAGAAGAATCTCTAAAATTGAATATAGGTCTTTTGAAATAATCCAATCAGAATAAACAAGACTTTGTCCATTCTTTTATATTTTTGAGACATTTGGGATAACATAACCAAATTTACAAAGTACTGATATTCCCAAGGGTATAGAAGCAAAGGTTTAGAAAACCTATTTAACAAAACCATAGGTGACAATTTCTCTTATCTAGCTACCTGAAGACTCAATGTCCAGATAGATACAATAAAAAAAAAAATGTTCTTCCCCAAGGCACTTTATAAAAGCGGATCTTCTAAAGTCAAAGAGGAAATCCCAAAATCAGCAAGAGAAAGTCACCTATAACATAAACTTCATCAGAAGAATAGCAGATTTCTCAGTAGAAACTTTACATGCCAGAAGAGAATGTGATGCTATATTCAAAATGCTAATAAGAAAAAAACCTAGGATTACTACATCCAGTGAAATTATCCTGAATAAACAAAGAAATACAATCTTTTCCAGTCAAATTTGAGGGAATTCATTACCACTTGTTTGGCCCTACAATGACTACTCCAGGGAATCTTAAACCTGAAAGCAAAAAAATATTTACTATCATAAAAACTCATGAAAATATAAAACTAAAGCAATTATTCAAAAGAGGAAGAGAAAAGGATTCCAATGATGCTACTATACAAATCACTAAACAACAGTGACAAACTTTAAGGAAAAAGGAAGACTATAAAACTAGAAAATAGTTGACAGGAGCAAAGCCTTATGTATCAATAACCTTGAACATAAATGGATTATTTTCCACTTAAAAGGTATAGAATGGATGAATGAATTAAAAAGAACATGATTGAACTTTATGCTGTTTATAAGAAATTTATCAGTAAAGACATAAAGGGGTACAAAAAGGTATTCATGCAAATGGAAACCCAAAGCAAACAGGAGTGGCGATATTTACATCAGATAAACTTTAAGTCAAAATCATTAAGACAAAGGTGGTCATTATGTCATAAGGGATTAACTCAGCAAGATATAACAATCCTAAATATATGTACCCAACACCTCACACCCAGATATACAAAGCAAATTTTGCTAGATCTAAAAAGAGAGACTAAAATACAATAGTATGGGAGACTTTAACACCCAACTCTCAGCATTAGACAGATCACATGTAGACAGGAAATTGACAAACATTGGATTTAAACAGACTTCAGGCTAAATGGATCTAACAGACATTTATAGAACATTCTGTAATATTATTTTCTTTCTTTTTTTTTTCTATGTAATATTATTTTCATCAGCATGTGGAGCATTCACCAGGGTAGATCATATTCAGCCACAAAATGAGTCTTAACAAATTCTAAAAAAATCAAAATCCCATCAAATATCTTCTCAGACCATAAGGGAATAAAATTCAATCCCAAGAATAACTCTTGGAACTAGGAAAATAATCATATGGAAATCAAACATTATGTTCCTGAATGACACCATTCAGTCAAAGAAGAAATTAAGATGGAAATCAAAATTATTTAAAACAAATAAAAATGAACATACAGCATACTAAAATCTTTGGGATACAGTAAAGACAGTACTAAAAGGAAGTTTATGGTAATAAATACCTATATCAAATGATAGAAAGATTAAAACCAATGCCCCTCAAAGAACTAGAAGAGCAAGAACAAACCCCAAATCAGCAGAAAAATAATAAACTATATAAGAGCTAAATGAAATAGACTAAAAAATCAACAAATCAAAAAGGTGGTCAATTAAGCCAAATGTGGTAGTGCATATCTGTAATCCTAGCACTCTGGGACGCCAAGGTGGGAGGATTGCTTGAACTCAAGAGTTCACGATCAGCATGAGCAAAAGTGAGATCTCCATCTCTACAAGAAATAGAATTTATCTGGGCATGGTGTTACATGCCTATACTCCCAGCTATTTGGGAGACTGAGGTAGGAGGATTGCTTGAGCACAGGAATTTGAGGTTGCAGTGAGCTACAATGATGCCACAGTACTATAGCCAAGGCAACCAAATGATACTATCTCAAAAAAATGATTATTTAGAAAGTAACAAAATTGGTAAACCATTAGTCAGGCTAATCAAGAAAAGAGGAGGACCCAAATAAACCAGAATGAAAAAGGAGACATTATAAATAACACCACAGAAATATAAGATCAGAGAATATAACTATGACAAACTGGAAAATCTAGAAAAATGTATAAATTCCTGGAAACATACAAGTAACCACAAATAGGAAGAAATATAAAACTTGAATAAAACGATAGTGATTAGTGAGATTGAATCAGTAAAAGTCTTGCCGCAAAGAAAAGCCAAAGATGAAATGGATTCACAAATTTCTTCCAAACCTACAAAGAAAAAAAAGTACCAATCCTCTTGAAAGTAAATCCAAAAAACAGAAGAGGGAATTCTTACTAACTCATTTTATGAAGCCAGCAGTACTCTGTTACCAAAATCAGATAAAGACAAAACAAAAAGGAAAACTATAGGCCAATATCCCTAGGGAACATAGTTGAAAAAAATCTTCAAAAAATACTTCAAACAGCACATCAAATTATATTCTGTGATCAGGGGGGATTTATACCAGTGATGTAAATATGGCTCAACATATGCAAATAAATGTGATATATCACATCAATAGAATGAAGAGAGAAACCCTATGTGATCATCTCAGTAGAGGCAGAAAGGGCATTTGATAAAATTCAGTAGCCGTTCATGATAAAAGTCCTCAACAAACTCTAGACAGAGAAGGAACATACCTCAAAATAAAGACCCTGTATAACCCCCAGTTAACCACATACTGGGGAAAAGTTGAAAGATGGTGTGTTTTAAGTATTGGCACAAGATAAGGATGTCCACTTTTACCTTACTACTTAGCACTGAAAGTCCTAACCAGGTCAATGTTATCAGGCAAGAGAAAGAAATAGCATCCAAACTGAAAATGAAGTGAAACTGTCCCTCTTTGATATAATCTTTTATCTAGAAAAATCTACAATTACAGCACAAAAATAGGGGGGAAAGGGCACGGGAGAGGGGGAGGGGGAAGATGGGTGGAGGGAGGGTAATTGGTGGGATCAGAAGGGTACAGATGAAACTTACTAAATGCAGAATACAAATGTCTTCACATAATAACTAAGAAAATGCCATGAAGGCTATGTTAACCAGTTTGATGAAAATATTTCAGATTGTATATGAAGCCAGCACATTGTACCCCACAATTGCACTAATGTACACAGCTATGATTTAATAAAAAAATAAAAAAACATATGCACCAGAACAAATGGGAGAATGCCATAAAAATTCTTCCATATGTTTCCAACAGAAAGTGAATGGGATTCAACAACTGGTTATGGGATAACTGAATATCCACTCACAAAAGAATGAAATAGGACCCTTTCCTCACACAGTATAAAGAAATTAACTCAAAATGGATCACAGACTCAAATTTAAGAGCTAAAACTAAAAAATCCTAGAAGAAGCATAGGCATAAATCTTCATGACTTTGGATTAAGCAAAATCTTCTTAGATATGATACTCAAAGCAGAGTGACAAAAGAAAAATTTGATAAACAAGATTTCATCAAAATTAAAAACTTCTGTGCTTTAAAGAACACCATCAAGACAGTTCAAGGCAACTCACAGAATAGGAGAAAATTTTTGTAAACCATATAGCTGATAATGAAATAGTATTTATTTAAAAAAAACTATTTACTACTCAAAAATAAAAAATACAAATCCCCGTTTAAAAAAAAAAAGAAAAATCTAAAGACTTCATCAGAACTTTTAGATTTGATAAATGAATTCTATAAAGTGGCTAGATACAAAAAAATCAGCTTTTCTGTTACACCAATCAAACTGAGAATTTAAAATGCAGTGACACTTATAATAGCTACAGGAAAGTAATAAAATACCCAGGTACAAATTAAACAAAGGAAGTGAAGGATCTCTATAAGGAAAATTACAAAATATTGATTAAGAAAATTAAAGATGACACATACAAAATCCATGCTCATTAGAGGAATGTTAAAATGACCATGTTGTCAAAAATCTACATATGCAAAGTGATCTCTATCAAAATACCAATGTTATCCACTGAATTAGAAAAACAATCCTAAAATTCACATGGAACAAAGAAGTGTCAATAGCTAAAGTAATCCTAAGCAAAGAGGTAAAAGCTGGAGGCTATCGTAACCCAAGGAGCAGTATAAAAAGATACATAGAACAAGTGAACAGAATAGAGAACCCAGAAACAGTCACATATATATAGACAAATGATCTTTGACAGAGTTGACAATAATGTACATTGGAGAAAGGACAGTTTTCAGTTACTGTGCTGAGAAAATTGAAGGGAGATGTGCAGAAGATTGAATCTGGGACCCCTGTTTCTCACCATATACAAAACTCTAAATAGTTTAAGGACTTAAGCATGAAACTATAAAAATATTGTTAAGAAAGCCTAGAGAAAACTCCTGGACATTGGTCTAAACAAAGACTTCATGACTAAGACCTCAAAAGCACAGGCAATAAAAACAAATAGACAAACAGGATGTAAACTAAAACGGTTCTGCACAGTAAAAGAAGTAATCAGCAGAGTGAAGAGACAACCTGTTGAATGGGAGAAATTATTTGGAAATTATTCATCCGATGGTGGAATAATGTCCAGAATATACAAGGTTTTATTCTTCCCTTGTCAAGTTCCAAATAATACCATTAAAAATGGGCAAAAGACATGAATAGATATTTCTCAAAAGACAAACAAATGACCAACAGGTATAAGAAAAAATACTCAACATCACTAATCGACAAATACAAGTCAAAACCACAGTGAGATATCATTACAAAGACCATTATTAAAAAGACAAAAAAAAATAGAAGTTTTTGGCAGGGATGTGGAGGAAAGAACTGTAGACACTGTTGCAAATATAAACTAGTATGGGCACTATGGAAAACTGTAGGATTTATTAAACTAAAAATAGAATTGCTATTTGAATCCCACTACCAGGGACCTACCCAAAGGAAGACCTGACCTGCATGTGAATGTTTTAGTGTAGCATTGTTCACAATAGCAAACGTATGGAATCAACTTAAATGTCCAATGGATGTATGGATAAAGAAACGTGGTGTGTGTGTGTGTGTATACTATTCAACCATTAAAATGAATGAAATCGTGTTATTGGCAGCAACATGGCATTATGTTAAGTGACATTCAAGCATAAAAAATGAAAATCATATGTTAATATGTAAGAGCTAAAAACTTTGAACACATGGTAGTAGAGTGGAAAAACAGATTGGGAAGAGTGAGTGGGGCTGATGGGGAGGACAAAGAGGTGGGTTAAAGAGTACAAACATACATCGTGATAAAAGGAATTGGATGTCAGAGTAGGATGGCTACACTTAATCAAAACGTACTGTGCTTAGACAATAGACATCCTAAATATCTGGGTAACTACACATTATATACTTGTAAGAAAATTCCTTGTGTACCCCATAAGTGTAACAAATAAAAATTTAAAAATTACAATGATTTGAGCATCACCAAGGAAAGTACAATAAACCTTAAACTAGAACAGGACAAAATTTATATTTTGAAGAGGAAAGAAATTCTGATTAAGGAAATGGTGCAGATCTAGTATAACACGTGAAGCGTAAGTAAAGATACAAAGTATTACACATTCCGATATCTTAGCTCCTAATCCAGACCTAAATAGTGAAGCTCTTCAGGAGAATTCATAAAAAGCTGACATTGTCTTTGCTCACACAGCTGCCAGAGAGCAGAACACTTCTCTTCTAGCTAATTATCAGTTCACCCAAATTAACTGTTTTCAAACTGTCTGTGGTTCCGCCCCTCTGTCTCCTTTTCTATAAATTCTGGTTTTGCTTTTGTTAAATGAAATTAGCAATCCTTTATTCCTCTGCATATAAGCAAACATATGCTAATAACTAAGACTTTCAGTTATTTTTGGTGGAAGTTAGCACATGCCTGTTGCATATATCTCAGTAAACACTCTGAGATAATATAATATAATGTAATATATTGTCTCCTTTAATCCTTAGACCTTTAAGAGCAATAATTTTAACATCAAAATGGAAACTAAAGCATGAAAGGATAAGTCAATAGAACCAGTATTTGAATATAGTTATCTGTCTCTAAAACCTGCATTTCTAATCACCATGCTGTGCCTCTCCCAGCCATTCCACTTGTACAACCCTCTTGGAAAAAAATGTTTCATCCATTGTGTGTCCTGACTGGTGAGATGGAAAACGAGGCCACATAGACACCAAGATACACATGTTCTAGAAATGTAGGGGCTTATGCTGATCCTCTGAAAACTTGGAAGACTCAAATCAAACCAAAATTTTAAATTCTAAAATTCATTTTTCCATAATATCTAAAATAAGGCCAGCTCACAAAAATCTGATTTTTCAATAAAATTGTTAGATGACATTGTACATATTTTCTTTGGTTTCTCTCAGCACATTGATACCAAATAGATCTCATATTTTATAAGAATATGATTCTTTATTGTGCAAATAGATTTTAATCTGTTTCCCTTTTTCTTTTCCTTCATTTGTCTTTATTTTCCTTAAAACTTATATATTTCCATTCTTTTATCTTTATCATCCATGTGTCCATGAATCCATTCATTCATCCATTTCTCAATCCACAAATATATCAAGTAGCAAAATAATTTCCAGAAATTATAATTATCCTTGCCTCCAACAAAAAATGGTTGAGTTAATGAAGCATCTTTTTACAGGTGCTTTCATCTGTGTTCTAGAGCCAGTTATTCAACCAGTCCCTCTAGATACACACAGGTAAAGAAACATGTTTGTTTGAAACATTGCATCAGCAAACTCATAGAGTTCAGGAACTAATGAGTTAAATAGTTTTAGATTCTCTTACTGACAGTAATTTGTAACTCTATTTGGAAAGGATTTTTGTTTTCTAAATAAAATTTAAAGTACTGCTTGTTCCTCACTACAGAGAATTTCTAAAGCTTTCAGAAAGCACTCTACCATGAATAAAAAATGAGGCTATATGATAAATAGGTGGACCTTGAAGCCTTGAACACTGAGATGTTTATCTGATCCTGAACCATGCTTCAGTAGCATAACCTGATTAACTTCTAAGGTTTGACATTGTTTCCAGTCAGCCTAGGATGTCTCTAAGGAGTAATCACTTAACTGGTAATGGCGGTACCGTCCTTCAAAACAAATCTAAATAGTAAAGATCATAAAAAGCATTACTCAAAACTTTTATAACATATGGTTGTGGGTGTACATTTTAGATGTATACATAGAAAATTAAACTCAGATGGGGCAATCATTAACAGACTAATTTGGTAATATTTTTAAAATAGTTGTTCCACATCTAGTGTTAAAGGGGAAGATCTAAAATTCTATTAAAAACTCTATTCCTATGCTGGGCACCACTGCTCACACCTGTAATCCCAGCACTTTCGGAAGCTGAAGCAGGTGGATTACTGAGCTCACAGGTTTGAGACCAGCCTAAGCAAGAGTGAGACCCCAGTCCTAAAAATAACTGGGTACTGTAGCCAGATTCTGTAGTCCTAGCTACTTGGGAGGCTGAGACAAAAGAATCGCTTGAGCTCAAGAGTTTTGAGGTTGCTGTGAGCTGTGACACTAGGGCACTCTATGGAGGACAACAGTAAGACTGTCTCTAAAAAAACACACACACGCACACACACACAACTTTATTCCTCTTTATTCAGAATTAAAAATTTGTTGTTGCATTAAATCTTCTTGTAATTATTTCCTCCCATGGTTTTTAGTCATAATTTGTGTTTCTCGGTTGTATATGCTAAGGATAGAAGGAACTTACATGAACATGACTATAGGTTTATTCAAGATAAGTTTAAAAACACTTTCAGTTTTACTGTGGTTCTTTATTCTATTTAAGATGGAAAATTTTAGAATGCACTGAAAGCTTTTATATTTAAAGTAATGTTTCACGATAGCATGCACTACACCATGGCTCTGTTTATTTTTGTTTTAGATTTTCCTTCTGTTGACTTTAAACTGGCTACTCAATGTAGGTGGCTTGGCTTCCTATATGTGGATTACATATATGGATTTACAGCAACCAGTGAATATGTATGATCTGCAAGTTTTCCCACTAGAGACAGTTTTGCTACAGCTCTGGGAAGTTCTATTTTTTCCTATTCACATGGCAAAGAGGTGTGCAGGTATGGAGTCATACAAAAGTGAAATGTGGCAGGCTCTTTAGAGATTATAGGATGGGGTTCTTTTGTGCCTCAGAGAGAGAAAATCAAGTTCAGAGAAGTCAGATATTCCAAACCTCCTGAAAGAAGTTACCCTGTTCTGTAGGTGGGAGGGCAACGGTGATGTTGTCATCCTTTTGGGGTTTCTTTAGTTTTCCTGTTTCAGTGGTCAACAAGGGAATATTTGAAGCATCAAGAGCCTTTGAATGTCACTTGTCCTGTCTTAACTCCCACTGAGCTCTCACCATCACCATGCCTGCTATCTGAGAGGGGGACATGGGAGGAGAGAGAAATTCAAGTGTTAGAGAAGTATTTTATGGCAATTGTAGTAAATGTTATGGAGAGGAATGGGAAACTGTGAGTGTGTAAGAGGTCAGGTGGGTTGAGAAAAGCCTCAAGGAGGAAGAAAAATTTAAACTGAAACCTGAAGGGTGATTAGAAATTGTCCACCTGAGGGAGATAGTTCTATTAATAGTGGTATCATGAAAAACATCCACTAGTGTGTGGGACATAGGGTTTGAGACCTCAGATTCTGGAACTGACTGCTTGGCTAAAATTCTTTCACCACACAACAAGCTCTGTTTTCCTTGGGCAAGTCACTAAGTGTCTCTGTTTCTTACCAATCTTTTCTGTAAAAAATAGGATAATACTATTATGTATTATGTGATTACACTGTTTTCTTATTCTTAAGAAAATTCCATATGAGCCTTAATGCATGTAAAGCACTTTAACACAGTGCCCAACACAGAAAACAACCATCCAGTGTTGGCCATCATTGTTCCAGCACCATGCAGATTACAGAATGTGTTGATAGCATCGGACATCTGATGACCAGCGCTTCCAGTGGTGCTCAGTCTTCAGGGCATTTCCCTCTGCTATTTGCACTGTGGTTCAGTTTGGAGAAAGTAGATACTATGAACCTTTCTAAAGCTTATTAGGGGCCAGGAGGATTCTATAGCAAAAAATCCAAATATAGTCTGAGGCTCAGGGTCCTGAAGAATATTCAAGAATCATCCTATCTAGACCAGAATCTTATCAATACTTAAAATTCTAGCAGTGTCTCAGAAGAATAGAAACACATTAAAAGGACCCAGGTTACATTAATGGTTTGACAACATGACATTTATGGTTTAAGTGCCCCTCAGGAAATGTCTTCAAACTGTTCAATAATGATGTAAGATGGGTGAGCAAACAATTTAAGTGTTACTCTAAAATCTCAGCGGGAGTGCAATATTGTAAACAGTCCTCTCCACATCTCCTTCTTGTGAAGTAACTTTTCATTGTTGTTCATTTATTCCTTTATAACCATAAGTCTTTGACCAAGTCACTTAGCATCCTCTAACAATTCTTAAAAGATTTTCTAAAGAAATCCAATGTAAGATGATATGAAATAAAGGACGCTATTTCTGTTGCAAAGAGAATACTTTCCACTATCACATGTAACCTATATGGTTTGGGGGCTCATCTAAGGGTAGGGATGGTAGCATTTATTACTGCAATTCTATAGCATTTAACATTGATTATTTTACACTGATTATATTTAACATTGTAGATTATTTTACATTTTGTAAAACATTTTTATCACATTTGATTCTCACACCAGCCTTTCTCAATTTTTAGTGAAATTGAGAAATGGAGATGTTAACCAGCTCTCTGCACTTGGGCAACTTGTTCAGTGACAGAGTCAGGACTTGGACCCAAATGTTCTGTCTCCAATCCAAGAGCTCTTGCCACCAAACTTTGATTTTTGGCTTCATTTTCAAAGCTTTCCATGAAGACGAGTAATCATTTTAGAGTTCTAAGATTAGTCAAACATAGAAGATGATCTTTCACCTGTATACAGATCCCACTGAACTATGTTCAGTTCCCAGGGAGTAGTAGGACTTCAGAGACCAGGTAAAAGAATGTTACTGCAACACTGCTGAGTAACAGACATGGTCACAGCAACCACCCTGGGGACAACCATTGGGGTTATACTTAGGCCACAGGTGTGTTGTGACACCTTCTATACTTAATCGTTCTCTAGAGGCCATGAAACAGCATTATTCTAAGGCCTTTGCAGAAGTTGAATGACACAGACTCCAATCTTTTAAGGTAGCCACTGACAAGTTGCTAATGATACCTCCTAGGATCTCTCACTTTAAGCACTTTAAGAATTATTTCATTTGAACCTGAATCAGGAAATCCTGGGAAAATCCACCTTGCTTTTTTTACCACTCTCCTTTGGGCTTAAGAAAATGTAAACCATTATCTGCTTGTGGCTTTGCTGATTCAATGAATTTTACCCACTGTAAACCCGCATGAAGTAGTTCTTTTTCACAAAAGATGGCATAGATGTCTTTGAACCTAGTGTTTTGAATAATACACAGAAGGCGCTCTTACTGATTACTAGAGCAGGCATCAAGGCAGTGCGGATGCACAGCATTGGGGCTTTGTTACTGGGACACGTGGAGAGAGAGGCTCAGATTCTGTTTAAAGTAAAATAATAAACAGAGGGGCTAGGTTAAAAAGGGATTACTAGTATCTGGAAATCACAAAAATGGTTTGTTACTCTAAATTGTCTTCCTTTTAGTCCCTTGAAACATCTTTTGTTAAAAGCATGTACAGATGCAGTAATTTTTCTTTTGTTGGGCAAACATAATGGACCAGCACAGGTGGCTTAGGCTCAGCAGTCACAGCATGGCAAAGCTACAATATTTTCCTAGGTATAAGTCTCCACTAATTCTAAGATGTGTTATATCACTTTAATGTACCACTAAGAAGGAAAAAAAAGTAGCAGATGGCCACACTAGCTCTTTATGGCTTTGTAACTTGTCTTTTCAATGGTATTTGTGATTTCTCCTGCCTTTTTTTCATTGCCTGCCATGTGAGAGGCACCTGTCTTATGCACTGTGTTCCAATAACAAAATGTAACAGTTTCATCTACATCTATAGAGAACTGGTTGTAATGTTGCAATAAATTAGGGATTTTCAATTACTTTGACAATAGGTATGTGTTAGGGGAAGGGGTCTGCTTCTATTACTTGCAGCACTAGCAAGGTCTGTCAGGTACTGTGGGAGTAGAAAGTGCAAGTGAGTAAAGAGCTAAAGCAAAATCTAACAGGGTGGTCAGTGTGAACAGAAGGCACAAGTAAGTTTAAGAAGTTTGCACAAGAAGGCAAAACTTTCAACAAGGTGAAAGTTTAAAGAAAGTTTAGTGCACTTGCACGAGGTGGAAGTGAGTCTTAAAAGTTAAGAGACTCAAAGGTAGTGTTAAAAGTATAAATCATCCTTTCTCTCCTTTTCAAATTAACTCGTGGTTAATTGGTCTGTGTCTCCAGTCACCTTTGTCTTTTTCTATTGGTCATTGATTACCGTGGTTACCATATTGCCCACATTCTTTCCTTCCTGACTGTTGGTCTGTTGATTTTACCAAGAGTGGGTGTATTGATGGTACAGTGTTCACCCTAAGCCCAAATATGGAAGCTGTAGTTTGTGCAGGACATGCTTGATCAATTGAGTCAGTGTTCTATTATGTTTCCAGGGCCCCTCCACACTGACTGCTTCATCAGGCCAGGCTTTCCTCCCATCCCCCTTTCTTTGTCCTTTCTTTGGTACTTATTAATACCATTATAACTTACTCTTTTCAACAAAATGAGTTTCCAAAATGAATCATGGTTGAGTCTTTTTGAGACAAATTATGCCATTTGATATCACTACCACTCTCCAGTCAATAGCAATGTGTAAGACACCGTTGAGTCAGATTTTGGAAAAGTTAAAATGCTGGGAAAGTATGATTTGTAATTGACAAAAGTATGGTGGTTCATCAGCCTAAATAGCTAAGAGATGAGAAAACCATCCAGCTTCAGGCCTTTCCTGTCCAACACCAAGAAGGAATTGAAGAGTAGTAATAAGGGTTTCATGGTCCCCTCACCTTGACTCAACTTCAGATAGGTTTTTTCTAACTCCCGTTCTCTTAAAATATTTACTTTAGAAAGTTAGAAAGTATAAATTCTTTCTCTGCTCCTTTGACATCTAAACCTTCTATAACCCTGAGATGTCTTTCTCAAGGACACTCACTTGATATGTAATCATGTTAGGAGATAAAGGCTTTTCTTTCCAGTCAGTAACATTGATGTGTGAACACAGATGGTCTAATCCAGCCTTCACTCCTCTCATACTTTTCCATTAACTCACTCCAGCATTTAAAATTCCTCCCCTTCAGCCTTTTCTTTCAGTGCAGTTGAATTTAATCTCAATCTTCCCTATTGTAACAGTTTGGAATAACACCTTTTTAAACTGATCCAATGTGATTTTTCATTTATATTAGTAACTCAGTTCTAGAGAAATTGTCACTATTAAAATGATCCTTTATACATCCTTAACATATGCGAATTTGAATAGTGATTTTCTTATGTACGTTTTGGTCTCGCACATATTTTGTAGTTTATATATTTCCTGGAAGTAAAAGCCCAGCAATATATTTTTGCCTGTATTTCCATATTGTAAACAAGTTGAATTATAATTCAAAATTAGAACTGAGAATTTTTCTCAGAACATAGGAGTTTAGAGGTAAAAGGAAATTCTTTGAAATCCAAATGTCTAATTTTTCAATGTAATATTCTATAACCCAAGGGATCAATATTTTTCTCAAGATCACATAACTAGTTAATTATTGACCAGAAACAACTCAGTATTGTTTACACTAAACCAATGATTCCCAGCATTGACCTGTGTAGTAAAGACACCTGAGGAGTCTTTAGTTGACATGATTTTTTCCATCAAGATCAATTAAGAGTCTTTTATTGTGGAACCAGGTATTTGTGGTTTATAAAAGCTCACCAGGTGATTCTAAAATGCAGCCAAGACAGAACTGCAGAATATGCTTTCTCCCCTATGTGCAACATACTAAGACCTAATAAACTAATTGTTTGCACCCTGCACAAAGTGGCAGGAGGATAAATTGTGAAGGCCTTTGGCATTTGTGAGTAGATTCCCATTTATGAAGCACTCATTGCGTATTCTTATTTCCATAGCTTTCATGCCTGGAAGTATATAACGTTGCATGTAGTACCACTGCTTTGCTGGTTATGGTAGCTCAAACCTGGGAAGGTAGCTTTGGGACCAGAGAAAACAGCACTTGATGTACTCCCTGGAGCTGTCCTATTTGCAGATTGTGCTGTTAGACACTGAGGCAGAGTTTTCAATGAACATTTCCATAACATTATTAATCCAAACTTCTGGTCTGTGAACCTGTACAGTGATAGGACATTTGAAGGTAAGTGAGATATACTTCATGGGAATGAGCTCCTAGGAAGAAAGGAATTGTATAAATGCAAATGATTATTTTTATTATGCAAATAAGTGAGCCTAATACAGTAATAATTGCAATTAAAAAGAAAGCCAGGGCTCATTGCCCTAGAGAACAACATCTTTGTAAAGAAATTTAACAAAGCCTTTTATAACTATTATGCCTTCACTGCAAGGTTTGGAGTAAGAACTAAACTTTTAAGTGAGTGTTTTTTTTAATCCATTAGGCATAAATTAAACCAAACCAGGAGATTGAAGTGTCTCCTCCCTCTTACTCCCACTCACCACTGTGAGCCTAACTTCAGTTTGCTGATGTTTGCAGTATTTGTGTGAGCACTGTTATCCTCAGGAGCAAAAGCGATGCTACTGTGATGGTTCAGGGAAAGAATCAGAAACTATGTATTTTTAAAATTTCCCTTTTATAAGTAATTTAGATCGACAGGGAAAACATAATTAAGCAATTTCAAAGGTGTAATTTTATGGAGATTTAAACAGTACATCTCTAAACACGGTATAAAAAAAGCAATTTGTAATTAAAGTTTCCTATTATTTATAGTTCTTATCTTTGGAAGACAGTGGTGAAGAAAATTGCCAAGAATGTGATTTTTACAAAGTATTATGTGAAAAAAAAACCCAGCCTAGAATGTTGAAACAGGACTAGGTGAGGGTGACTAGAGATTTCGGATGTAGAAGAGCAGAGTTGTCCCTTTGACATGGCTCTCGATATCATTAACCAAGGGAGTCCTGCAGACTCCATCCTTTAGCTTCAGAAAGAGAGGCAGATGGGAAAATGTTCCACCCACAAATAAGAAGTTATGGAAGGAACGAGAAATTAATCCTTCCTTTTTATACTCTATAATATTTTAGTACGAAGTTTCATTTTATAGTTCTCCCTGACAGTGTCAAGATCTGTTACCGCAAGTCCTGGAAACCCCTAGTTTTTGACCAAGTCAGTTCTATTGTTCAGCTTTATTTGTTTAAAAAGTGTCTAGTGCATCATTGACAATCTGATTTCAGATTTTTTTTACCTGCTAGGCTAAAATAGCCTCTCTTCATAAGTCCACATTTGATGAGATCAAGTTGGAGCTGGAAATTGGCTATAGTATTTATTAAATATCAGCAAAGTCTGCAAATGCTGCTGATCAGGGAATCTTTGAGAGCTGGTTAAGCCTTTAGAAGCACACTAGTAGCTCTGGAACTGAGCAAAACAAGTTTGCCTCTTTATTTCCACAAAAGCCTCTCAAACACATGTGAGATTCCTCACTCTAATCCAGGCCATGCAAGTTAAGGAGGAACCCTGGTAAGGGCTTACTGGGCCTCTAATTCTGAGTCAGGGATATATAATATACACATGCATACATATATGTATATATGTGTGTGTGTGCTCTCACCTAATATAGTGCTTGCCTTGTTAAGATGTTTCAGATACTAAACAAAATAATACCTGCCAAGTGTTTTGCACAAGGCCTAGCTAAGACCTTGGACATTTTCAGCTATTATCTTTAAAGAACATAATCTTTTATTATGCCAGAGAACAGCCTTTTCTTACTTTTTCTCCTGGCCAAGGAGGTTAAGGGGGAAAGTACACCATAAGAAAATTTTTAATTCTTACCAACTGTTTTCACTGGGCTGAAGTTTTCACAATTCTGATTAAAGACCAAGGCTTACTTATGCCTTTACTTGCAACTTCCAATTGAATGCAGCCTCCTGTTCGGCATGTGGACTGTTAGGCTAGTGATCCCAAAGTCTTTGTCTTGCCAAGACAGTTCAATTTGTTTTAAAATGCTTGCTTGAAGAGCAGCATATCTTCTGGCCTGAGGAGAAACTGGAGTGTGTAGTAATTTCCTATGTGATGTTTCTCTGGCCTGTCTTCCTGTCCCCCAAAACCTCTGACCCCCTCAGTCAGGTCCATGATTCCCCCTTCCTCCTCTCCTGATGGAGAGTGCACTGTCTTAGGGACCACAGAAGAGGAACACAGCTGTGGTCTAGCATGCCCCCAGGTTTCCCTCCTCTGGGTGGAAGGGCAGAATCCTCCCTGAGTGTTGGTGTGAGCTTTCGATGCCGTGGGGTAGCTCTCCCATGTTAGGTTACGTTACATGACACATTTGATTTTCAGAAAGGATGATTGTCCTTGAGGAGAAGGGACTGGATTTTCCCTGAAATCAGAGGTTTGCAGCACACACATTCCACATGAGAAACATTGTCGCTCGTACTAACTATGTTGGGGGCCAAATTTTAAGGACTCAAGAGCATCCTCTAAGGGCGCTCATACGGTCACAAAACAGAACTTCAGGCATACAACCTCAGGGAACTGAATTCTGCCAACAACCTTAAAGAGCTTGGAAGTAGATTCTTCTTCAGAGCCCCAAAGAAAACTCACCTTGCCTGACATTGTGAGTGTGAGGCCCTGAGTAAGAAACCCAGCTTAGCCAGAATTGACTTGTGATCTACAGTGCAAGGTGAAAATGGTCATTGCTTTAAGCTGCTATGTTTGTGGTCATTGGTTTCGCAGCAACAGGAAACCAATATACTAGCTATCATGTGCCCTCAAAAGTTTTCTTCTTCAGTCCAGCCCAAGCAGCTTCTATGTGGTCACCATAGTGCCAGGTTCTCTCGGCAGCCATGTTTGCCTTCTGGATTCTTCCCAGTACCCCCAATGTTTCCTCCTGAGGGGGTCTGCTTTGTCTTCAGCTCTGGCTCACTGCCCACTCTATGATAGGTAGAACGTAGACTAAAGTAATCCAGGAGATATTCCAAAATGCAGGCCATGAACTAAGACAAAAAATTCTGAGGAAGTATTCATAAGTTACACCAACATGAGGAAGTATAGATCTTTTCTGAAACGAGCAAAGATAGAAATAATTGTATAAAAAGTATTTGATTAAAATTAGACTCATCCTTCTACTGAGACCTTTTGCACTGCCCTGGGATGATTTCCACGTTAGTCTACTCTGAACACGGAGCCCGTGAGGGATAGTTATATTCATCTCTAAACTCTAAGTCTAGATGGTCAATAACTGTCTTTCTCCATTTACTTGGAATAGCAGCATTTGCAAATAATAGGATTTACAGCTTGCTGAGAGTAATTGAAGACAGTCTCCAAAGCTGAAAAATGGGCAGAATTATCTGTTTGGAAAGAGATGAAGGGATGAGGAATGTTCCATGCAGTAAATGCTTTTTCTGGATCAGAAAGCAATTTCAAAGAATCAGGAGATGTTAGTGAACACTTTCAGGGTGGGAGATGAAGAATGAAACAAAAATAAAAATGAGACACCTTAGAATTTGACACAGAACAAACAAGACAGAAGGTGATAACAATGGTAGTTTATAGCTACTCTCAAGGCATGTTTCCTCCAGCTTGTGAGGAGCACTGTCTCTCCTTTGAGAGATTGGGTTGTCCACACAGACAGAGCCAGGGGTATTTGTCGATGGTAAAAGAGCCAAACTAATATTAAGAGAAGAATGTCCATTCACAGTTGAAAGATAACTGGAAGAAGAAAGAAGCTGAAGTGTTGGCTTCCCTGCAGGGAACCCAATTAGTACTTTGTAACATGGGCTGCCAGTTTCTCAACATGTACAGGGAGCAGTGATCTGAAGGAAGCAACTGAGGAATAACAAACACCTAAATTTGTCATTTACAGTGTGTATGCTGCATGAATATGTAAAATCAGTAATAGTTTCACCATTCCTTGGTTGGGGAAATTTAGGCTTGGAAGATAAATGACCTGCCACAGGTTGCAGAGGTGATAATTGAGAAGGTCAATACCAGAAGCTCATGCAAAAATTTGATGCCAAATCCTATGGTGTTTCAGAACATCAAATTTTCACTTTAACAAGGAACAGAATAGAAAAACACATATTTTGAAATCAACACCTAACCTTCTCAAGTCTTCTGTGAGATGTAGTTGAAAGGATTATGTTCTTGGGAAAGTCATTTAACTTCTCTGGGGGGAAAAAATCCAATAACCCATTAAACCCTTTGACTCCTTGACTCTAAGAGTTTGTGTATCTAAAAGTAGCAGGACTGAGATGTTTCAGGAAATAAATAGTATAACTCTCCATTCTTTGTATATCCATTTAACAGAGCATTTAGTAAACTTCCCTCCAACCAATTATGCAAAGGTTTTGCTGAAATTTGGCTCATAAATTCCCACCTTCTTTGGTGTCACTCCTACATTTGTGATGCTCCTACAAACAACTCAAAAGATGTTATCTATTTTACATAATTCTTTGTAAAAGGAGTTACTGTCTCATTCAATGTTAAAGTGACCTGTTTACCTTGAAGATACAGATGTCTGTTTGTTCCAATAGTTGCTAGGTAACAAAAACTGACCTCAGTTCTCATCGCAGAAAAGATCAATTTGAGCTATTTGTTTATTTTATATTTTGTTTTGGAAAATGAAAAATGTATAATCATTGAGGTGCACCATTTAAAAAAAAACTTTGCTATTTTATTAACAGTGGCATAAAAACCTGTGACGGTGCTCATCTCTTTATCAAGCATTGTGTGTGAGTATCATTTCTACCATTTGAAATGACATCTGTAAATCCATTTAATGAAGAAATGAGGCTTAACACAATCCAGTATGAGGAACGTGAACAAATGAACAAAGATGCCACTGTGTTAATCACCTTCCAGGGTGGAGGGCTGGCTGTGAGAGATGCATAGCCTCTAACATGAGGATGACTTATAATATTGTCTTTGTGTTGCTTTGTTCCATTTTGTTCTGCACCCTTGTCATCACAGCCCACCTGCCATTGTCTTACTTCCTCTGTGACTGCAGTTCATTTTAGAGAGCATGATTTAAAAATACATGCTAATTACAAAAATATTGTATGAATTTATAGTGTACATGTGTAGCTTTTTAGAATGTAGTGGTCAATTCAAGGCTTCATACAGGATCTATCACCAAAGTAATGTACATTATACCCTTTAATTTTTCATCACTCAATCCCCTCCCCAATGTCCTTCTAAATGTCCATTGTCCATCATTTTCGTCTTTGTCCACATGTACACAATTTTAGCATCTATTTATGAATGAGAACATGTGATCTTTGGCTTTCTGTGCTTACCTTTCACTTAAGATGACCTCTAGTTCCATCCATGTTGCTACAGAAGACAGGATTTCACTTTTAATGGCTGAATAGAATTCCCTGAACTACAAAAATAACACTCCTCTGTAAAGAAATTAAACATTATGCATAGCTTATCACTTTAAGACAAACATATATTCCATAACTGGAAGATTTTTGTTTGTGGCAGGTGGTATGTATGTATGTGTATATCCTTATTTTTTATCTCAACACTAATGTTAACATTAGAATGTTTTTATTTATATTGGCTTGTTAATACATATATAAGGGAAAGCTATTTTTAATATATTTAAATTTTTAGTTTACATTTTTATCTAGATATTATAACAAATTCTCTTGTTAGGTTCATTGCTTACTACTGTTCTCAATTTTCATCTTCCTCTATTTTGAGCTTCCTAGTCTAATAATTTTGTCTTTTTCCCCACATATTTTCCTTAGAGTAATTGGTAGGTATAGTCCCTAAACCCATAACATTACAGGTGAATAATATTTGTCTAAGGATGATCATTGAGTTCTACAACCTCTCTGTAGTCTACAAATATTTTATATCTACACACTGTGAATGAAAGTGTGACTTAAATCTGATTTTATTTCACTGTGTATGTAAATTCTGTCTGGAAGTTTTTAAGATTTTCACTTTATTCTCATAAATAAAGTGAAAGGGATCATAAATTTTACTATGCTAAGTATTATATCTTTTATCAAGCTTTTCTGGGACTTGGTTAGCCATTTCAATCAGATTCAATTTTTTTTTTCATGGAAATTTTATTTATGTAAGTAGACTCATCTTTTTTCTTTCTGGAACTAATTCAAATGTTTGGTTTCTTGGATCTATGCACCAAATATATGGCTATGTATTTTCCTTGTGCTATAAATCATGTGTCTTTGCTCTGTACCTTTCGAGTTTTTCTTTCACTTGATTTCTCATTCTACTAAGAAAGGCCTTAAAAATGACTAGATTTTATGTATATGGTAATCTTAAGTTCCAGAAAATGCTTTTGGTTCTGAACTTGATCTTTTGAACTTTCTTCGATATACTTTCTCCTTCATTTTTTTCTCCTCTTACATTGCATTTCTCAAGTAACTGATTTTGATTAGAAGTGCCCTAGTCAGGATGTTTTACTTCATCTACCGGAAGGTATGAGGGCATCACTCTGGAGCCGGGTACCAGGCAACTAGGGACAGCCCTATGCTCTGGGCCCCACTGCAGTCACTCAAATAACAAGTTGATCCTAAATTTGCCTTTCCTTTCTTCCTCAAATCATGCCCTCTCCTGCTGGGTTGCCTGTCCCTCAATTAAAGTTTGTCCTGCCACCATTTTTTTTTTTAAACAAGGGAGTCCCTATTAAACTAAAAAGTGAGGAGAGAATTCTTGGAAGAAAACTTCAATAAGATTTTGTTTGTCTCCACTGCCAATCTTTTTATTTTCTGACATTTCTTAAGCCATGCAAGGTGCTAGAGTCTACAGGAGTTAGATGAGTCCTAACAAAGATAAAGGACTTTGTCTTTACTGTGCTGGATGCAGACCTTCAAGGCAAACAGGTGATGTCAGCCAGCATGAGTGTGTCTGATCTCCTTGTTCTCAGGATCCAGGATAGGTCAACAGGAGCACTGATTCCTCCTCATTGCTGATTATGAAGATAAAGTCAGAGGCTTTCTCCTAGAGTCCTGACAAGGACTGAAAGCTCCTCTATTACCATATTTTCAGACCACTTGAAAGGCTGCTGCTACTAAAAGACTAGGGAGGTAGACATGACCTTTTAGTAAAGGAGTGTAACAGAGCTTGTAAAGAGCATACCATCCGGAAGATGAAGTAAAAATAGCTGGGCATTGTGGCCGGATCCTGTAGTCCCAGCTACTTGGGAGGTTGAGACAAAAGAATTGCTTGGCCTGAAATGTGAGAGGTAGGAGTTGAGTGTGAACACTGGGTTGGTTGACTTCATTTCAAAGATAAGCTCTTCTCTTCAGCTAAAGTGTCTTTATCTTTAGGTATTAGCTAGCCCTTGGGAGGGCCAGTCCCTCCAGGGTCAGCAAGACTCCACATGTCACAATAGCAGAATACAGAAAAGATATTAAGTCTTGCTCTTAGCTTTCCTGGCTAGACATGGACAAAACCTCCTTATCTTGAGTTTTTTTCCCTCAGCATACAATTTAAAGCACCTAAACAATAGCATGACAAATGATTTTCTGTACTAGAAGAGAAAAATAGTATTTAGAAACCATAGACTGCTTGAACACGAGAATTTGGATTAGACATGGGTTTGAATCCCAATTTCAAGTGTGTCCTTGGGTAGGTTACTAAGATTTCCAAGCTTAATGTTGTCATCTTAAAGATGGAGGAACTAATACCCACTTTAAAGTGTTGTCTTAATGAAAAGTACTGAACATGTTATTTATTCATTTTAATTTACATCAAACTAGGGAATCCTTAACAGATATTTTGGGTCTTTTTATACCTAACTTTTGTCCACAAACAGCTGGTATAAATTCCTAGGTGCTTGGTTTGGTATATGGGTCATTATGAAAGTTTTGAGATATATAATAATCTAGAAAAATAAAATTCATGCAGATGGAGACAAATGAAGCCAATACCAATAAGCTAAGCAAATTGAAACTTGGCACAGATAAATCAGAAAGGACGCTGTCAACTATATTTCATGAAAGTGAAAAAATAGATCATAACATGGACTATCTCAACTTTCGTAGTGACCACATATCCTCCAGATTTTGGTGACACCATCTTTAATCCTGATCATATTTTCTTCCAATGTAAAGAAAGTGCCAACATCTCCTGTCCTCTTCAGTCAAGTTCTCAAAGGGTCATATACCAGACCCTCAGACCCTTTTGTATCTTCCTACCCAGTTGACTGAGAGCAGTCTCTACCCTTTGGACTGTCAAGGTACAAATCCAATTTTCAGGTGAAATCCCATTCTTCCTACACACATGGATTAGGTTTGTCTCTTACAAACACACTAACTACTTTAAATCCCCAATAATCATCCTATCAGTCATTTAGGTGAAGGTACAAAGAGAAATTGTTTTTCTATAGTTTCTATATATTATGTATTTATGGATTTGTTTTGATTCTTTAATTATTCATTAGGCCAACTTTTATAAACTTTCTCTGACATTAAAGGACTGTTCCAAGCACTGAGGCTTGAGTGATTGAAAAAATACTGTACTCAGAGACATTTACTTAGAACTTACAATTAAACTACATTAAATTCTCACAAAAATTAAAAGTGAAATTATAACTGCAATATGTGCTATAAAGAAGAGGAGCGGTCATTGACAACTTCCCTTAAAAAGTAGAAAATTTACGTGAGAATTGAAAATGGAAAGTAGTCATCTAGGCAAAGGGGTCTAGAGAGATAGGAAGGGTGGAAAATGAACAATGGAGGTGTTAATTCTATGAGTAATTGTGTAGGTATTAACACAGAAATTTATTGAACTATTAGCCAAGCAGGCAACTTTAATACAAGGCTAAAGCTCATGTATTAACAGAATGATACCAATTAAGTGATATTATTTAATGTTTATAAACAGAACATAATGCAATTTATAGAAGGTCTTTAACAGAGGGGCTCTTTCTCAACAGCAGTACAAAGCTTTGAGTTGCACTATGAGCTCCGTTTTACTCAGACATATCTTCGTGCATCTTAGATGGCAACTTTCCCCTGTGCCACTTCTCAAATCTAGCCTGAGTTCCTACAAACTTGGAAATATGTACTAAGAAGTTCTCTTTGACAATCTGAGATTCTATAGGCTCCCTCTGGGGCTGTCGAACTCTGAGAAGTATGGCTCTGGAGTTATAATGCCTGTATTCAGAGCAAAATGACTGAGATATGATCATGAGTGTATGTCATGTAGAATGGGTACAGGATGAACACATGTAAAACGCCCATTCATTTTAAAATAACCTACACAATTAAATATAAATTAGGGAAAAATTAGACATTTTGGAGGTTCTCAATTGAAATTTTAGGGACTTTCCAGAGGTGACTAGCATTGTTTGCTGCATATATAAAGTATATTGTGAATTTTCTATCATAAAAGAGATTCATTTTCATCATGGTAGTTTTTGGAAATAAGAATTTAAAAAAAAAAAAGCATTCCTATCACCAGAGATATACCAGAATAATATCAGTGGTTATCTTTCAAAATTATTTTTTGTATATAGTCACGTATGTACTTAAATCATACTGTATAATTTTTTGTTTTATGTGAACATAATATGTTCCTGTATGATGTGAAACTATTTTAAGCTCAGTTTAATTTCTTTTTTTTTTTTTTTTTATAATTTTATTGAATCATAATTCTGTACATTGGTGCAATCATAGGGCATGATTCATATACATTCAGAAATGTTTTCATCTTACTTTTACAGATAGCCTTCATGGCATTTTCTTGATCACTATATAAAGACATTGATACTCTACATTTAATAAGTTTCCCCAGTACCCTGCTAAGATGCACCGTAGGTGTGATCCCACCAATTGCCCTCCCTCCACCCATACTGCCCCTCCCCCTCCCCTTTCCCTGTATTCCTATGCTATAATTGGGTTTTAGCCTTCATATGAAAGCTATAAATATTTTTTATTTCACATTCAACATAAAAGCTTTTTTAGTAAAATTTTTGTTTAACGCTAAAAGGGCCCTCTAAGATATTTACTGTGAATTCTTCCTCTTGTTTTTCTTTTTGTATCTTAATATGCTGTTTGATAAGCCCACTGGAAAACCACAAATACAATAAGGTAAAATGTATTTTTCTTTACATTTTTCGTTAGAGTTACCTTGGCCTCTAGTTCAGTGACAAAAGTACTCTTTAAATCCAGGCTAATGATGTTCAGACAGTGCAAATGTTTCCCTTATATTTCAAATAATTAGTGTTTGTTGCTATCACTTCCTGCATATTATTCAGAGAAACAGAAATAAAGGTGATGGGATAACAATTAAAATGTGTATATAGAAAGCAATTAGGAGTGAAAAATCAGCTACGAAAAGATTATACCACTGGAAGGTTATTGTTTAATACTTTGCAATACTTTTTTGTATGCAAATGTTCATTAAACATGGTCTACAACTAAAAAGTTCAAGGAAATTATTTTTACCAGAATGAAGCCTTTTACTGAATTACATTTCCAAATCCTCCACTATTCACATTTGGTGGTGTTTTAGTAAGAGTTCTCCAGATAAAAGGAAGCAACGAGTGTGGCAAACCTAAAATCTGTAGCGTAGGCTGGTGGTCTTGGGACTAGGGAAGACTTGCAATTCAAGTACAAGGACGATCTGCTGGCAGACTTCCTTCTTGTGGGGGTAGGTCAATCTATTTTTATTAGGACTTTCAACTGGTTGAATGGGGTCCATGCATGTTATGAAAGGTGATCTGTTATATTCACAGTCCATTGGTTTAAGTGTGAATCTTATCTAAAAGTTATCTTCACAGAAAAAAAAATAATGACTATTAAATGTGGCCTAGGTCAGTAAACATACAAATTAACTAGCAAACAGGGATGGCTTCTGCTTCTGGTCTGAATAGGAGTGTGTTTCTCTCTAGGGAATATAAGAGGTTCTTTTCGGCAAAACAGTTGACAAAAATTTATTATTCAGTGAGAAATGTACTTTTCCACTCAGTATCTTCTGATTTTAAAACCATTAAATAAAATAGAAACAAAACTTTTAACTATATATGCACATACATCAAAATCTATATTTTCAACACAGTATTTCATTTTTCCAAAACTATCAAATAAAACCAAAACAAACTTGTGCTTACATATATCTATGTCTGCCTATGACCTACTGTAATATTTAAATATCTAATAAGCTGCTAGTAACGTCTTAAAAATAAAATTCTTCTCTCTTTTTCTCTGAACTTTTGAAAAGAATAGTTTTCACCCACCACTTCCATTTCTTTAACAACTTTTATTAAACACCTTACTTCAAACTACCTTTATTGAAGTCACCATGGATCTCTTTACTACTAATGGGCACTTCTTAGTCTTGTAAAGTTTACAACCTCTTTCTTGTCACTCAAGTTTATCTTCTCAAGGCCGAATCGACTCCAGGGGCTCATTATTTTTGATTATTTCAGGATTTTACAGATTCCTTCCTCCCTCCATCCAAACCCCAATATCAGCATCATTTACCTAGATTTGGTAAAATTTTACTTTTTATCTCCTTAAAAATCCCTGGATTTCTCACAGGCTAACATTGAATTTCTTCATGTGGTTTCCAAGGCCCTTGGGCACAGACTCTTAGCTTCACATTTCTCCTGGTTTTCCTGACACACTGGCCACCACATCTCTGGCAAACTGAGTATTTTCCTCTTTTCTTTCTTTCTCACTCTTTGCTTCTTAAACCTTAGCCTGACATCTTGTCCTCGTCAGTAAGGCTTAGTTCAAATAGAACCTCCCTAGGGAACTTTCCTAAAAGCCACACTTCATGGTTGATACTATGCAGGTCTCTTCCTTGTCCTTTGCAAAAAAAAAAAAAAAAAAAAGAAAGAAAAGAAGAAAATAAAATTAGGACATACCTCAACCACAAACTTGTCCCTTTTTCTGTTTTGTATTATATAAAATCAGCACCTTGTACCCTATAAAGGCAGTAATGTACATCATTATGACTGAATAAAAAAGTCATTCTATATGAAGTATATGAATTGAAATATGCCGTATATCAAAATACAAAAGCTGAAATAATTTCTCTAAATGTAAACATTTTATAATCTAGGCAACATAAGAGTTTTATAACTAAGAAGATCAATTACTTTGAAATTTTATAGACAGGGACATCATTTTTCTAGAATTATCCCGTTAATTTATAAGCATAAAATAATTGACTAGACTGAGGAAAGTATGTTTATGAGGGATATAAATTATTTTATGTAAAAGGGTAGATTCTTTTAAAAATCTGTATATAATACAGTATTTAATAATACTTGATTAAATGTGAAATGTTTACTTACATAACTGAAGTTAGATTGTAACCTGAATAATTGGATACCTAGAATTTATTAACTTTAACTAATTATTTTATTGGTGGGGTAATTAATACTTAACAAGAATGTTACTTGCCTCTTTTTCACTGAAGCATTGGTACTCAAAGTGTCATGTACTCTTTCTGTCAAGGAATATTACTGAACTGGTTTCCAGACCAACTAACTCAGAATCTTTGTACAGGACTTTAAGCTATGCCTTTTCTGTTACCCTGTGATAGACTGCGAAAATGACCGCAGTTGTCCACCCTACACAATAATCATTCCTTTTTTCTACACTGTGACTTGGTAGCTTCTTCCATTAATATATGTGTATATAGTATATTTATTTACACTTTGTCTTTTGATGGGAGAGTAACTTGTTTTGAATAGCAGAGTGTGTGAGAAATGGAGTTGTGTCCTTCTGACCTGAAAATTCAGGAAGCCTTTTCCACTGTCACTGTGATCACCAGAAGCCGGCAAGGCTGCCATGCGAACAAGCCTCAGCTTGCCTATAGGATGATAAAATAGTATATGTGTCACCTCAGCCAATAGAGAAATAACAAAAGATTTGGTTGAGTCTAACTTTGATAGACATGTCCCAGCTAATCCACACGTTTGGGTGCTCAATATAGTCACAGAAAGCAGCCGTGGCTGGAAGAGTCACTCGGCTGAGCTCAGCCCAAGTTGCTAACTCATAGTATTTGAAGGTAAACAAATGGTTGCTGCTTTAATTCATAGTTTGGGGATTTTATTTGTTTTGTTTTATTTTGATGAAGTAATACATAACTAGTAAATATCATTTAGTTACTTCTTATAAACAAATACAGGTTAGTATTTATTACTATTTTGCCTTGGTGCCTCTCTGAAATTCATTTCTAAGAAATATCCAAGATAGTACAAAAAGTTTAGAATGTTAACAATGTATTATTAAACAGCTTTCTAAATAAAACTGAATAGGCCGGGTGCAGTGTCTCTCGCCTGTAATCCTAGCACTTTGGGAGGCTGAGGCAGGCAGATTGGATGTGCTTAGGAGTTCCAGACCAGCCTGAGCAAGAGTAAGAAGTGGAAACATTAGCTGGGCATTGTGGTGAGCGCCTGCAGTCCCAGCTACTTGGGGGACTGAGGCAAGAATCTCTCAAGTCCAAGTGTTTGGGATTGCTGTGAGTTCTGATAGTACTAGGGCACTCAACCCTAGGGAGGCAGAGTGAACTTGACAGGTAGGTAGGTAGGTAGATAGAGTGAACTCGATAGGTAGATAGATAGATAGATAGACAGACAGACAGAGTGAACTCGATAGGTAGGTAGGTAGATAGATAGATAGATAGACAGACAGACAGAGTGAACTCGATAGGTAGGTAGGTAGATAGATAGATAGATAGAGTGAACTCGATAGGTAGGTAGATAGATAGATAGAAAGATTGAACTTGATAGGTAGATAGATAGATAGATAGATTGATTGATAACATAAAACTGAACATTAGTATATTGTATTTTGGAGGGAAAAGGTATTTCAATACATCCCATATTTGTGAAGCAACTATACTGGGAAACAAGTTGTAGGCTCGTATAAACACGTAACATTGTAGTACTGTTTTTGTAAACGTAGTAATTTTACTAGGAAATTAAATTATCTCTAAATCACACATCAAACTCTCAGTTCTATTCACGTAAATTAAATGTAACATGTGCTGGTCTGAACAACATAATTAGTTATTAAGCTTTCTTTTCATGGCAAGTAAAGTTTAAGTTTCTTCTAAAAGCTCTTAAGGATAATTTTATATTAGCAACCACCCAGGATACAATTAAAATTTTATGTACGCTTATGCTGACAGTTGTCAGAAAACTCCCAGAGAACTTTATATACTTTTTTCTCTGTGTAAGAGTAATTAATACTGATTCCCAGAAGGGTACTCAATGTATAAAAGTAACTAGAAACTCCCTTTGGGCAGGTTATAACTGCTTCATACCTTAGGTATACAATAAACCATTAGAGGTAATTAAAATTCATTTCATATCAGTTATAAACTAGGGGATCATTAAAGGTCATGACTTTGTCCTTAATTATTTGGGTTATTGTTTTTATTTAATTAGATCAGCTTAATGAGTCTTTGGTTGCATCATGCCTCTAAATTGAGCACCACACTTTGGGAGGATATGTCTTTGACAGGCATGGCTGCTCATTCATATTCTCACGAAAGTAACTTACTGCACTCCACACACCAGATTAGGTCAGTTAATTCTTTGGGGAAAACAAATTGGATTGGGATAGAAGTTTTGACTAGATTCAGTAGAGTTCAACCAAGTTCAACTTACAGGGAATTTCCAACCTACCCCTCTGAAAAAGCCCCTCCTCTGTAACAAGTACCAATGAGAGCATCATTCTTGCCACTACGTTTTCTATTATAGAAGACTAAAGAGAAGCTTCCCTCTCTATAGACACATCCTAACAGTTCTTAGATTTAACACAAACCAGTTGAGATTTCTCTGTGAATAGTTCTGTTCTAAAGTAACGCAAGGAATGTGGAGAAACTTCCAACTGTTACGAGTAATGCGAGGATGTTCATTTCCTGAAGTCATCATACACAAGGACCACAAACAAAGCAGCTTAAAATGACACAAATTCATTTTCTCACAGATCTGGAAGCTACAAGCCCAAAATGACCGTCCTTCCCCTGATGTCTCCAGCAAACTTCTTCTTTGCCTCTTTTAATTTCTGGTGGCTTCTGGTGTTGGCTTCTGACAGTGAAACTCCCATCTGTGCCCCTGTCTTTATGGAACCATCTCCTTCTGTGTTTCGTGTCTTCACAGAAAGCTTTCCTCTCTGTTGCCATTTCTCCTCTTGCATGCGAGGCCCACTCTAACCCAGAATGACCTCATCTCAATCAAATAAAAGGAAAGCTACTTCCAAACAGGGCCACATTCTTACGTTCCTAATAGACGTGAATTGTGGAGATACAGTATTCACCCCACTACAGAGTAAGTACTTAATTATGGCAAAACTCTGCAAGAACAAGGAAAATGTACCCCCTCATCTACGTGAACCACAGAATCAGAGACCATTAAAGTTTTCCTTGTCTATAAATTGATGGGGTTGGAATATACGTGCCTTTCCAGTTTCTCTTCTGATGATACTTCTTTTTACTCACAAGGCTTACACATATGGGTAAAGTTGAGTATGTGCGGACACATACAATTCTGAGAAAAAAGTAGGAAATGGTAGCTGAAAAGTCTTTAAAGGAAGAGATGCAAAACGTTTTGGTGGATTTAGACTAATAATCATTTTCTCCATAAATTCCATCATTTATATCATTTTTGCAATGTACTCTGTGAAATATCAAACAGACCATTTCCATTATGACATCAGACTATGAAATTTAATCAGTCAGAATTTACCAATGGAAAGGTGGGGTGGTTATTTTTGTGTGTTACCCTGGCTGTTCTTTGGACACATTTAGGCAATCCCACTCCAAACCTAGGTACTATCATGATCATGTCTTATCAATGTTGTTAACATCTATAATGAGTTGACTTTAAATAACGGAGGTTGCCCTTAACAGTGTGAATAGGCATTGACCAGTCAGCCAAACACCTAAAGACAAAAGCGGGACTTTCTTTGGGAAAGAAGAAATTCTGCTTCTAGACAACAACATCAAATTATGTCTGAGTTTCCAGTCTTTTGGCTTGTCCTACACATTTTGGACTTGCCAACCTCCACAAATACGTGAGCCAATTCCCTAAAATAAATTTCTTTATGTATGGCCATCTGTGTGTTTGTCTTTAAATGTTAAATGTTAAATTTAAATTTCTATCTGTCTCTCATTGGTTCTGTTTCTCTGGAGAACCCTTACTAGTGAAAATTGTGGTCAAGCAGCCATTATGTAAAGGAAATTTATAATGTTTATAATTTGAAAATTAATATGCATATAAAAAGTGATGTTATCATAAAATGCAACCAACCTTCAGCTAAGCAGAAACATATACAGATGTAATTATAAATGTACGTTGACTAGAATATCTTTACTTTCCAATAATCTTATATTTTATCTTTTTATTCCCTCTTATATACTAATTAGCATAATGGTGTTCTTGAGGGAGAGCACTAGATACTTAAAATCAGTTGCACACTAGAATACAAACATCACTGACACATTATTCTTTCATATCATTATAGGATATAATGAAATAATCACCAGGGTAGGTAACTTACACCTCATTGTTTTTCAAAATATAGTTAACTGGGTGAAATGATGAATATAAAATTTTTTCAATTTGAGAAATGAATATTTTCCCTTCCAACTTAGTAAGTGCACTGTTAGAAAGTCAAAGAAGGAAGACACACAAGGCCACTTAATTTTACATGTTTAAGAAGACACCTCTTCCCTTTCCAACGTCACGTAACACAAACAAATAATAATGAAATACAGAAATGACACACAGTGGTGCTGTGCTACCAGAGGTTTGTGTCTCAGCAAACGTCGCCAGCCTGGACCTTACCCTGCAGTCACGTCTGGGCGGTGCTCTGGGGATGCGGCTAAGGGGGCACCCTCCCACCTGGTGCTGCTGCTTGGTGGGGCGTTCTACACAGTTCTGTACTTTCTGGTGGCTGAAAACATGTAAGTTCAGACTGTAAATGCCTTGATCTCCCTTGTGTAGACACAGAATGAGTAATGTATGACTACTGAAACACTTTCTTCCTATTCAGATACACATAAACTTTACATTTATGATGCACACAGTTTCTGATGGCTTGCTTAAAATAGCAGCAAACCCTCGTGACCACAGAGGGCCAGACAGAGGAGCTGGGTCTCTCTATATTCCTATTGATTAATTAGCTCCTATCATAACTCTTGGATCCAGAATTCTCTTCCCAGTTAAAACGTCAATAATAAACTCACACCTTTTTCTTAAACAGAATAAAAGTTCACACTTTTAAAAGTTCACTTCCGAAGGGAAGGGACATGCCTACTTCTCTCCTTCGTTTTTTTATTGTTTGGGATTCATTGAAGGTACAAAGAATTAGGTTACATTGATTGTGGTTGTCAGGTAAAGTCCCTCTTGTAATTGTGTCCCACACCCAAGAGGTGTGCCACACACCGTCACAGGCTATCCCACCCCCCTCCACTCTCCTGGGTCCCACATTCCCTACCCCCCACCTTGTATCAGATCATCTGCTGCCTTCATATTAGAATTGAGTACATTGGATTCTTGCTTCTCCATTCTTGGGATGCTTTACTTAGACGTATGTGTTTCACTTCTATCCAGGTTAATACAAAAGATGTGAAGTCTCCATCTTTTAATGACTGAATCGTATTCCATGGTATACATATACCACAGCTGGTTATTCCCTTCCTTGCTTGGGCATTTAGGCTGTTTCCACATTGTGGCAATTGTAAACTGAGCTGTAATAAACAGTCTAGTGCAAGTGTCCTTATGATAAAATATTTTTTTTCCCTCTGGGTAGATGTCCTGTAATGGGATTACAGGATCAAATGATATGTTTAATATCATTCTAATATGTCTATATCATCTGTAATATCAATATTAGTTCTTTGAGGATTCTCCATACTTCCTTCCAAAAACGTTGGATTAGTTTGCAGTCCCTCCAGCAAAGTAAATGTGTTCCCTTCTCTCCACAAACATGCCAGCATCTGCAGCTTTGAGACTATGCCATGTGGGCTATTCTCACTGAGGATAGGTGATATCTCAAGATGGTTTTGATTTGCATTTCTCTGATGATCAGGGACCATGAGCATTTTTTCAATTTTTGTTAGCCATTCATCTATTTTCATCCGAGAAGGTTCTGTTCATATATCTTACCCAGAGGTAGATGGGGATTGTATACTCTTTCTCTGTTTATTAATTTGAATTCTCTGTAGATTCTAGTTACCAACCCTTTCTAAGATTCAGACCCTCAAATACCTTTTCTCATTCTGAAGCTTGTCTTTTTGCTTTACTTCTTGTGTCCTTAGCTGTGCAGAAGCTTTTTAGCGTAATTAAGTCCCATTTGTTAATTTTTGTTGTTGCAATGGCCGCTGTTGGAGTTATACATTCTTTCCCTAGTCCTCAAGTGTTTTCCCTATAATTTTTTCTAAGACTTTTTATCATTTCTTGTATTATATTTAAGTCTCTTATCCATCTAGAGTCAATTTTTGTAAGGTGTGAAAGGTGTGAGTTGAGTTTTAGTCTTTTACATTATCCAGTTCTCCCAGCACCATTTGTTGAATAGGGATTCTTTTCCCCACCGCAAGATTTTGTTTGGTTTATCAAAGGTCAGATGGCAAGTGGAGACTGGTTTCATTTCTTGTTTTTCTATGTGTTGAATAAGAAACTATTTAGTTTAAAGTAGATAGGGCATAAAAATGATTTAAGCAAGCCCGAATTTCCTTTAAATTGTTTGATATTCCAAGACCATGATTACATTGAGCAACAAAACAAATATAAGGTATATTTATTCCCATTTATTTGATTCACATGTTAATTCTCATTTATTTTATTTTATTGTGTCTTAGAATCAAAGCAAATAGAACAATGGCCATTTTTATCAGTAAATCTTGTTGTTTGTATTGCCCTTAGTGAAGCAGAATAAACATTCTGATATGGATTAACCTATCTCTACATTTTTATTCTCTAGAATAAAAACACATTGGAGGAGTTAATATTTTAAGTAATGTAATAAAAATCATGCTTGTTTTAATTAGATGATGTATATCTATTTTGCTTCTGTGTATATCTAATAAAATTTGACTTTTACAGTTTTAGAAATTATATAACTATTATCCTGCATATATCCCATGCCATATAATACATTTCATTTTACAACAGGCCATATATGTGGAATGAGAGTATAAAATTGTAAGAGAAGTGAACAATTTCTCTCACCTAGTGACATCAGAGCTGTCATAACATTGTACGAGGTATTATTCACATTTTTGTGATGATGTTGGAATAAACAAAACTACACTGCCTGTCATATAAAACTATAGTGTACAAAATTAAGTGTAGTATATAATACTTGGTAATAATGACTATGCTATTGGTTTATGTATTTACTATACTATACTTTTTAGTGTTACTTTAGAATGTATTCCTTCTTTTTATTAAAAAAAAAAAAAGTAAAACATCCTCAGGCAGGTCCTCCAGGAAGTATTCAAGAAGAAGCTTTTGTTTTCATCGGAGATGACAGCTCCATGCCTGACAACGTCCCTGAATACTTTCCAGCGGGACAAGATGTGGAGGTGGAAGATGAATGACATTGATGATCCCCAGTCTGTCTGACAGGTCTAGGCTGATGTGTGTGTTTGTGTCTGTATCTTTAAGAAAAAGTTTATGAAGATTAAAAAAAGAGTAAAAAAAATTCAAAGATAGGAAGAAACTTACAAGGTCATGAAGAAAAATATAGTATTGTTATAAAAAGTTATGACTACCTGTGTTTTTAGGTGTTATTCCAAAAGAACCATAATTTACAAAAATTAAAAGCTTCTAAAGGAAGAATGCTACTGCAAGTTGTTTAATATATGTGTGTTATTGAAGAAAGACTTTTAAAATAAGTTCAGTGTAGTCTAAGTGTGCGGTGTTTACAAAGTCTCCAGCAGTGTATGGTAACGTCTTAGGTCTTCACATTCACCTGTCACTCACTCACCTAGAGCAACTCCCAATCCTGTAAGCTTTATGTGTGGTGAGTTTCACATAGAAGTGTACCCTTTTTTGCCTATATATGTTCTTAATAGTCTTATATTTTTTCAATATTTGGATATTAAAATACCTACCCTTGTGCTATAATCGCCTACAATACTCAGTACAGTCATATGCTGAACATGTAGCAGAGGTGCAGTAGGCCAAGCCACCAAGAGTTATCTCATGTTACTTTATTATGCTCACATATGGATGATACATTCTATGGATACATTTCTCAGAATATATCTCACTAGTAGGTCCGACACAATAGTAACTACTTTAGCATTCCACCTTGTTTGTCGTATAACTAGCTATAGAAATGAAATGAAATTTATGCTTTTAATCACTTCTAATCTGCTATATAAAACACTTTACCTACTATTCAGGTAACACTAAAACTTGCATATACTTATGTGGGACTTTTCAGAACGAAGAGTGCCTGAGCACCATTGAATTTTAATTTGAGGGTATTATATGCCCAGTGGAAAACAAAGCAAAGTAAAACAGTGCCCTTGCATTATCCTTGTTACACTGACTTTGCTTTCTCTGTCCAAGTCAATAGAGTATGAGGCAATTATTGGGAGATTAAGGTTAATTAAACTGACTTTCTAGTAACCATTGCATACTCTCCCACTGAACCATGCAGTCGCTTTTGTTATGGGAACAAAGGTGATTGAGTTCTGCACTATTTCCAGTATTGGAAAGAACATTCCTTCATCCACCTGTATTTGTTTTAGATACAGTGATTTGTGTTGATTCTGATCAAAGATAAAGGGTCATGAACATAGTTCCACTAATTTTACACAAAGATAACATAAAAAGTTGTCATGCTGCTGCTTATTTTTAATGTTCTTGGGAGTATTGACATTTTAAGAAGTAATTTTTTCTCTATTTTCCTGTACATATTTAGACATACTTTTATCATATAGATAGAGTAGTATATTTTAAAATAATCTACTGACTCCAAAGGGCATGTCCTGGTATAAATTAACACATTGAACTATACAAATAATAGTTAATTATAAAATAATGACATCGAGTGTTGTACACTGTAGAAACTTTGCGTTGTATTGTGTATATTTGTGTATATGTGCATGTCTGCTGTTTAATGGCCCTTTTTCCACAACCTTAACACTGAGTAGAGCAATTATATATTCCTCATTGCATAATGAGATGTAGCATATCAAAACTTCACAATAATGTCTTTTAATATAGACATTTTTAACTTTGCAACCTTAGACCTTTATAATTCAAATAATCACTTCATTTCTGAGGTCTATAAATGCTAGTTTTTCATTCTGTGTTTTAAAACTTATATTGTATTCACTTTCTTTATTTGCAAAACTCTTCCACTTCAATCTATGTCTGTTGTGATCATAAAAACTGCAGCAATATATACATATATGTACAAATGTCCAACACTTGAACAAAATGGGTTTTAATTTTCATGGAAAAAGTTAATGGAGCTTTTTAATGGTGATTATAAATATGATACTTATGAACAATACTATACTCAACTTTTATATTTAAGAAACACTTATCCAAAGTAACTAAAATTTAAAATGAATCTTAAAGTTTTAATCTGGTCAAAAATGCCATTGATATGTTTTTCTATTAAAATATTTTATGATTAAAAACCAGAAATAAAATTTAAAATGTCCTTTTATTTGGCCAGTTATGAAATAAAAACATATCACCATAAGTATGAGAAGAATTAAACTTCTTTCAACTCACTACAATTAATCTTATACCATGTTTAAAAAAATCTTTTTCTCTGTCATATATTTCTTATGTAGGTTTGAAATGTTTGATATATATGCAAAATGTGTAGATAAATATGTGTACATACCAAATATGTGTGTATATATATAAACACCAAATATATATACACATATAACCCAATACATATGCACATATATATATCAATATATACAAGACAAACATTTATCAGCCAAATATATACATATAAACCAAAAATATGCATATACTTTGTATTTATGTACATATATATGTAAATAAGAGAGCTAAATGGGAGAATGAGTTGTGTGGATTTAGATGGAATACTTTTCCACTTATAAAGGAGGATTTTTATGTCCTACATGAAAATAATACATATTTGAAATACCTTGAATAGAAGCATTTTTTGACGTTTTGAAGCATATTGATATATGCTCTCTCATTATGTCAGACACATGTAAGAGAATTTATATATATATATGCAGACTAAAATACAGAAGAGATGCAATAATTCCTATACAATGCTATTTAGTCGGTTGCATTGTTATTACTATTTTACAGATAAAAAATGAAGTAAGGTGTACCGGCTCACATTTGCAACCCCAGCCTTTTGGGAGACTAAGGCAGAAGGGTCACTTGAAAACAGGAGCTGGGAAACAAGCCTGGACAACACAGGGCGTCCCCATCTCTACAAAAAGGAAGAAAGAGAATCAGGCAGACATGGTGGCACGCACGTGTAGTGCCAGCAATGTGGGAGCTGAGGAGAGACGATCACTGGAGTCCTCAAGCCTGCAGTCAGCTATGATTATCCAGCCTGAGTGACAGAGCTACGCAATGTCTCACATACGAACACACATACATACCAAATAATTGAAAAGTGAGCTGCTTTGCAGTTCTCATGCTTGCCCAATTTCACACAATAGATAATTGACAAAGTTAAGTTTTGGAAGTTGGCATCATGATTTTAAAGGATCTGATCAAAAGATAATGCAATCTTTAACTTTTCTTTATTTTTTTATTATATTGTAAACACATAGATCATGTATAGCTTAATGCATTTTTAAGGTTCAATGTGCTGATTTTATATAACGTTAGGAACACTTACATCACACTGGCTAATATAGACCTCATCTCATTTACTTAACTCTTGTGTTAAGACATTTATACTCTATGCTAATAGATCCCACATGTACCCTTGCATTATGCACCATAGGTGTGATCCCACCATTCGCCCTCCCTCAATCTGACCTTCCCATCACCACCCACTCCCTCTTCTCTCCTTTATCTTGGGCCATAGTTGTGATCTATTCTTCATATGAAAATGTGAATGATTGTAAATTGGTTTCATAATAGTACTGAGTACATTGGATATTTTTTCTTCCATTCTAGAGATACTTTACTAAGTAGGATATGTTCTAGCTCCACCCATGTAAACATAAAAGAGGTAAAGTCTCCATCTTTTTTAAGGCTGCATAATATTCCATGGTATACATTTACCACAATTTTAATCCATTCATGGGTCGATGGGCACTTCGTCCATGACTTGGCTATTATATATTGAGCTGCAATGAACAACTGATGAAAATATCTTTGTTATAAAGTGATTTTTGGTCTTTTGGATATACACCTAGTAGAGGAATTGCAGGATGAAATGGCAGGTCTACTTTAAGATCCCTGAGTATTCCCCTTACTTCTTTCCAAAAAGGACGTATTAGTTTGCACTTCCACCAGCAGTGGAGAAGTTCTCCCTTTTCTCCACATCCACACCAACATCTGCAGTTTTGGGATTTTGTTAAGCGAGTCACTTTTATAGATAATATCTCAAAGTGGTTTTGATTTGCATTTCTCTGATGATTAAAGATGATGAGCATTTTTTCATGGGTTGTAGGCCATGTGCCTTTCTTCTTCAGAGAAGCTTTTGTTCAAGTCCCTTCCCCACAATGAAATGGGATTTTTTTGTTCCTTTCTTATTAATACATGTAAGTTCTCCATAGTTTCTGGTTATCAAACCTTTGTCAGAAGCATAAGCTGCAAATATCCTCTCCCATTCTGAGGGCTGTCTGCTTACTTTACTTACCGTGTTTTTGGCAGTGCAGAAGTTTTTAGTTTGATCAGATCCCAGTAATGTATATTTGGTGTCGCTTCAATTGCCTGGTGGGGAGCAGGGAGGTCCTCCTCATAAAGCATTCTCCCAGGACAATTTCTTAAAGTGTTTCTCCTGTGCTCTCTCCAAGAATGTTTATAGTTTCATGTCTAAGTTTAGATCCTTCATCCAGTGAAATCCAATTTTCATTAATGGTGAAAGGTGTGGGTCCAGTTTCAGTCTTCTACAACTCTCCAGCCAGTTCTCCCAGCACCATTTGTTAAATGGGAAATCTTTACCCCAATTTCTACTTTTGATGAGCTTATCAAAGTTCAAATCATGGTAAGTCTCTGAGTTCATCTCTTGGTTCTTAATTCTGTTCCATACATCTACTTTTCTATTTTTGTGCCAATACCATGCTGTTTTGATCACTATAGATTTATAGTATAGTTCGATGTCTGGTAGCATGATTCCTCCTGCTATTTTTTCCAGATCTTTAAAGTATGACGGTGGTGCTTTGATGGGGTACTGCATTAAATTTGTAAATTGCTTTTGGTAATATGGACATTTTAACAATGTTGATTCTTCCTAGCCAGGAGTATGGTACATTTTTCCATTTGTAAACATCTTCAAGTATTTCTTTTCTCAGAGTTTCATAATTCTCTTTATAGAGATCGTTCATGTCCTTTGTTAGGTAAATTAACAAATATTTCATCTTCTTTGGCACAACTGTAAATGGAAGAGAGTCCTTGACTGTTTTTTTTTTGGCTTGATTATTATTGGTATATATGAAAGATACTGATTTGTGAGTATTGATTTTGTATCCTGAGATGCTACTGTATTCCTTGATCACTTCTAAGAGTTTTGTGGTTGAGTCCCTAGGGTTTTCCAGGTATAAAATCATATTATCTACGAAGAGTGAAAATTTGATCTCCTCTAACCCTATTTGTATATCCTTGATCTTCTCTTGCCTGATTGTGATGGCTAAGACTTCCATTACTGTGTTAAAAGCAGTGGACACAATGGCAACCTTTCATGGTTTCTGACATGAGTGGAAATGTTTCAAAGTACTAAAAAGATAAATATTTATTGAAATATAAAGCTTTATTTTTTTTATTTTATTTATATCATATTTTTCTTCTGCTTTGTATTTTCTCCATTTCTTATAAGTTAGACTTTTAAAATATTACATCTGTATTTCCATTCTTCAATTTCTCTGTTTTCTAAGTTATATCCCTTTACCTTATTAATAGATTAAAAGTAATTTTTTAAATATTAATGTCTCTCCTCCCAATTCTTTGGATTTAACAATTCCTAACTTCTCTAATTGAAAGAGCAGTTATTAACTTTCTTTTTTTTGAGTGAATTTAATAATTGAGGACTTGGAAAAGCACATTGGCTTTTGAAAATTAGCACTTATATTATACATATGTATATACATGTATATATTTTTTACACACTTTTAAAATTTTTATAGTTTTAAAAACAGGCTTGAGTCTTAATTAACGTGTGTCTTTCAATCAGGATTTTCACAATCCTATCAGTAACATCTAATTTTGGTATACTGTGTTCAGAAAATATTGATTCATAATTTCTTTTGTTTGGCATTTACATGTTTATTGTCATTCTCAGAATTATTAATTCAAAATTATTTGTTATATATACAAATATCTCTCTGGTCTTCATAAAAACATGTTGGTATTCTTAAAATTGATTATGATTATGACAATGTATTTTTCTGTGTCCTAGACAATTGTTCTAGTCAATTTTAAAGAGTTTCATGTGTTTTCAAGTAGTGTTCTATAAAAGCATCAATGTTTTGTCCCTTATCTCCATTTAGATGTAAACTCATCATAGTCAATGATTATATTTATTTTGTATTCCTAGGAGCAAACATTGTATGGTAAATTTCAATAATACACATTTTTACTTTTATTTTCACTTTTGTCTTTAATCTGTGAGTAGTAAAGTGAAATAAAGGTTATTAAATAAATGCTATACAGAAATGGAGATCAGTGAACAAAATCATTCAAAAGAATTGCTTGTTATTGAACACAAAAGATAAAGTGAAATAATGAACATATTATATACTATATAATTATTATATTATCCATGATAGATTTAGGTTTACATTTTTTTACCTTTTTTCAGTTAACTCACTGAAATTAAAACCAATTTATATGAAGGAACTCTTCATTTTAGACATCCCTAGGTCTCATGAAATGAATTACATAGCTACCTAAACTCTTCTTATGAAGCCTCTTTCCTAGGGTTATTAACATATCTATAACTCAGATTACATGCTGAATTAGAGATTTATTTTTAATAAGTATGAAAACCAATTGTTTGTATATTAACAAACATTCCCTAAAATGTTTCTCACAGAATACTGGTTCTATAAGATACGTATTTATTTATTTCAGAAAAGAGGATGTGCAGTCAAATACGTTTACTTATCACATTCCCCTCCAGAAAAGGTACAATGCAGAGTAGTATCAGAAGTTCTTGAAAAGTATTTGTTCAATTTTGTTCAACCTACTATTTCAAACTTGAGTACGGGATCATGTAACTAAATGTACTTTTACATAAACAAGTAAATAAATTTGTACATACCCCAAAATATATTTTTGAGATACAGTAGTGTATCTTTGAGAGTATATGCATATATACTAAATTAGTTTCAGGAGGAAGATATTACATAATGAAACATTAGTACTGAGTATACTTGGGTATGAAATGTTTTAAAGACTGTTAACAAATCAAATTACTTTTTATAAGAGTTCAACAATCAAAAATATCAAAATTTTGAGTATGAATATTTTTCTAGGATATTTGGTATTAAAAGAAATAATAAATGAGTTTACAGGAAATGCTAAGATTCGTGGTTATAATTTTTTTCTTGAGATTCTTAAGTAAAAAACAAATTTAAATTAATATTGAAATAAACACTAAAATTTCATCTGAAAACTTGCCTTTATATATAGCAAAAAGTGACCATAATATTTTTAAAAAAGAAAGCATATGATTTAAAATCATTTTTGAATGAGGACACAGAGATTAAAACAATAGAAAAAAAATTACCTTTTCAATTTTAACTTGTGAATGCATAAAGTCTATATCCTTATTTTCTTTCTGTTACTTGATATGCTTTGTATTTGTATTTTATATCACAAAATAATTATTTAATGTCTTAAGCTTAAGGGTAAATTCAAGTAATAGAATACCATACAAATTCTATAACTCTCTTAGTGTGTAATATAGTGTAAAATCTCCTTGCTATTTGTATATGATAAAATATGGTAATATTAATATTTGGCAGGGTATGGTAGCTCACATCTGTAATCTCAGCATTCTGAGAGGCTGAGATAGGAGCATTGCTTAAGCTCATGAGTTTGAGAACAGCTTGAGCAAGAGTGAAACTCTAGGGCGACACCTGTGGCTCATCAAGTAGGGATCCGGCCCCATATACCCAAGGTGGCAGGTTCAAACCCGGCCTCGGCTGAACCACAAAACAGAAAATAGCCGGGCGTTGTGGCAGGTGCCTGTAGTCCCAGCTAGTTGGGAGGCTGAGGCAAGAGAATCGCCTAACCCCGGAGTTGGAGGTTGCTGTGAGCTGTGACCCCACGGCACTCTACCGAGGGTGATAAGGTAAGAATCTGTCTTGACAAAAAAAAAAAAAAGAGTGAAACTCTCTCATTTCTACTAAAAAGAAAAATTAGCCAGATGTTGTGGTGGGAGCTACTTGGGAGACTGAAGCAGGAGAGCACTGTAGCCTGGGCAACAGAGTGATTTCTCTCTCTCTCTCTCTCTCTCTCTCTCTATATATATATATGTGTGTGTGTGTGTGTATACATACATATATATGTGTGTGTATATGAATGACATGGCTATATATAGGTGTTATTTATATATTCATAATTAATATATTATATTAATAATTAATATTTATTTATATATCAATAAAATAATATATTAACAATTAATATATGTCTTAGTAATAAATGAGGTGTGGAGACTTCTGGTTTCCCTTCAGCATTCCTTCTTTCCTTGTTCCAGAGAAACACGTATTTTGGCTGGGTGTGTAGCCATCAGTATGAATTTTGGAAATTGTCTTCAGGCTAAATGAATTTTAGATAGTTGGGATGTTTTTGGTCTCTTCATCCCCTCCACCATCCTTCCACCTGGTTTATGGAGCTGCTGTCTTGGACCTTATGTCAGAGGCCTTTTACGTAGTGAAGCATTTACATTTTTTATTAAAAAAGTTAAAAATGGCTTTGCCTCTGTTGCACAAAGCCCTATTCAAGCCCTGAATATTTTGAAGAGAAAAATATAAGTTTTTACCTTATTTATGCCATGTGCTATATTGGGTTTTCTCTCACTTGCAGCTAAACCTCAGCTTAACTAATGGAGAGTTGTTGGAGGGAAGAGGGATGAGGTTGACTACACAGCTTGGCATTTTTATCAAACAACGGTCATTCTTTACCTTTTAAGTGATTCACAAACACACTAGAGAGACATTGTATGTTGAATGTTTATGACAAAACAAATGATGCTCTAGACTAATGTCCCTGATTTCTCTTCTACAACTTGTTTGATTAGCCCCTTGACATTACTCTCAATTGAGGGAAAGCAAAAGTAATTCACGACATTTTCAGAAATGTGGCTAATCTAATTTCCCAAGCTGGCAGCTGGAGGTTTCAAGCTCAGGGTGACTGCAGTTTTTTTTTTTTTTTAATTTCTTATTTTCTAAGGGAACCAGAACTTTTCTACTAACAAATATGTTGGCCGAAAGTGTCTTTACTTTGACATGATATGTATCCTCCTTCAAATGACCTTGGAACTCAGATCCCAAAGAACTGTATCCAATTTAAGCCCTTCCACCAAAGGGAAGTTAGACTGTTATTTTTTTTTTTTTAATAGGGACAGAATTGAAGTATAATATGTCTTACAGCTGAAGAGGTAGAGAATATGATTCATAGCACTGCTCACCAGGTGAGGAAAGGGCGTCTGCAATCACATGTCCTTCTGCTATTCCTCAGCTTTCTCTCCCCTATTAAAAAGAATCACAAGGAAGGCAGCAATATGGGGAAAACTCAATGGGAGGAGATGACAGGAAACGAGAGAGTACTGGAATCAGGCCCTATTAAGTGGCGGCTAATCAGTTTTTAAAAATTCTGCATATACTCCATATCTAAGTAGTAGAGAAAACATAAACATTGATTTCTCAATGATATAGAAGTTCTTTATTTTATTTTATTTTATTTATTTTTTTTAATAATTTTATTGAATCATAATTATGTACATTGGTGCAATCACAGGGCACGATTCATATACATTCAGAAATATTTTGATCATACTGTTACAGATATCCTTCGTGGCATTTCCTTGATCACTATATAAAGACA
>CAUYON010070030.1:0-19729 GCA_963573935.1 Arctocebus calabarensis | reverse complement strand
CTGTAGTCCCAGCTACTAGGGAGGCTGAGGCAAGAGAATTGCTTAAGCCCAAGAGCTGGAGGTTGCTGTGAGCAGTGTGACGCCACGGCACTCTACCCAGGGCAATAAAGTGAGACTCTGTCTCTACAAAAAAAAATAATAATAATAAGAATACAAGTCAGTGAAACAAAACAAAAGCTACATGGAAAATTCAATGAAACCAAAATATGAGTTTTAAAAAGATTAATAAAATTGCAAAAACTTAGCTGACCAGAGAAAGGATAGAAGATGCGTAATTTCACCATTAGTAATAAAAAAGGAGCCATCACTACAGATCTCACCTTAAAAAAGATAAATGAATATTGTGAACAAATTTATTCCAAGAATTTGACAACATAGAGAACGTACATACATTGCTTTGAAACATAAATTATCAAAAGTGGTACAGAAAAAGATAGAAAAACTAAATATTCCTAAATATATTAAAGGAATTTGTCATTAAAATCCTTTCTACCAGAAAATCAGGCTCAGGGTTATTTATGCTAATTTTTTTATATTTTCAATTGATAAATAATCCTAAACTACTCAGTGTAGAGGAGGGAATACTTTCCTACTTATTCAGTGAGACTGGACCTGTCCCAATACTCAGCCAGACAATTAACTCAGATAAAGAGTGATAAACACAAATATCTCTCATAAACATAATTCAGATATCTTATCACACTATCACAAAGCAAAATCTAGTAATATATAAAAAGAATGTTATCTATGACTAAACAGATTTTATACTAAGTGTGGAAATTCAGATTAACATCAAAAAATATGATATATTACATATTAATAGCGTAAAGAGAAATCTCAACTTAGTTGATGCAGAAGAAGTATTTGGCAAAATTCATCCATTCACAATAATTAAGATGAGCAGCAAAATAGTAATAAAGAAAATTTTCTTAAACTGATAAAAAAAAAAGCCATCAAAACTTATAGCTACTTACTGGTTAATGATAAATTTCTTTGTGTATTCGGTCAGTAATGTGACAAGGGTTTATTCATTCATGACTTCTATTAGCCCTTGTACTAGAATCCTAGTCATAGAAATAAAACAAAGAAAGGCCATAGAAATGAGAAAGAAATAATATTGTCCTAGTTCACAGATGACACAACAGTGTACACACTAAATCTTAAGTTGCCTACAAAACAACTGCTAAAACTACTAATGAGTTAATTAATTTACTAAGATTACAAAAAAAAAAGAACAATATACAAAATCAATTGTATGTCTAGTTACTGATAATATACAATTGGAAAATGAAATTTAAAATCAAAAGTTTTTACAAGAGAATAAGTAAGCCTCCACAATGAGGTCAAATCATTTTTGTGAAAAATTAAACATATGACATGATGTATCTATCATGTTATATAGAGACATTACTGTTACAATGACAATGATTCCCAAATTGATCTATAGTGTCAATTCAATCCTAGTCAAATTTCTCATAGGATTTTCTGCAGGAATGAGATGCCTAATTATGATGTTATACATAAATTGAAAGAAAAAAATACCCAAACAACTTTTAAAAGAAGAACATTGGCTCTACAATACCAAATTTCAGAACTTATTGAATGATAGTTGAGAATTAAGGAACTGGTTTTAAGAATAGGTATATATTAGTAGACCAGAAGAACAGAGGTTGGGAGTTGATTCAATCCATAGAAAATACTATACTTGTGATAAGACTTTCTTATCACAAGTATAGTATTTTCAATAAAAGGTGCTAGAAATTTGAATCTTTATGGAACAAATTCCTTTGACTCTTACCTAACACTAAGCCAAAATTAATTTAAAACTAATAATATATTTAAATATTAGAGTATTTTGAGACCCTCCCATCTAAATTGGGTTTCTAGTTGCAGTGTCAACCCTGACCTAAGAGGAAATTAAAGGGAGCTTAATGTGAGTTTTTGCAGTGTGCCTTTTGCAGAATACTTTTACTTTTTGTAATGTGGTAAATGATCCTAGTTGCCCAGCCCATGGTCAGTACATCTTTCACATGGGATACCTTATTCTTGGGCAGCCCCTTGGTTTTTGAACAGAAAGTACAAATTCAGTATATCACCACATCATTTATCATTGACTAAGACTAGAAGCAACAGATTTTGGCACAGATGTACAGCAAAAGGAACTCTTAAATAGTACTGGTGTAAACTCAATATGAAAACAGCAATTTTGAAAAACAGGTTAGGAGTTTCTAATGTAGTAACATATATGACTAAAATGCCCCAGTAATTCCACTCCAAGGTATTCATGCAAGACAATGAGTGAAACCTGTGACTGAAATGTGAATGTGTATAGCGATGTAATCAGTAATAATCCCAAACCAGAAACAAATGACCATTAGTGGGAAATGGACAAATTGTGGTATATCCATTCAGTTAAATTCTAGTTTATTAAAAAATATCTAGCAGTAAAAAAGGGACAAACTACTTTTATATGTAATAATATGTGCAAATTTCAAAACTTATTTTTAATGAAATTAAACACATGTGCTTCCATTTTTATAAAATTCTAGAAATGGAAAATTCATATTTACTGAAAAAAAATTATTGATTACTTGAGGCTGGGATTACAAAGAGATCTATTTAGGAGATAGAAATGTTTTTTGTGTTGGTTTTCATTATGAGGATATACCTACATGTATATATATTTCAAAATTTGTTGAGCTGTGTATTTTAAATAGGTGATTTACTATTTGTAAATTACACCTTCATAAGTAAGGATAGTGAAGAAGGTAGAGACATATCTGAATACATATACATAACTTCTTTATTTCCTTGCAATCATGTTGCCCAATGTTTTCTTCTTTTTATAACTCTTTATCACCTTTAATGATTTAGATGTGCTCCAATCTGTCTTTACTGTCTAATCCTATCTTTCAGGTCACTCTGTATATGATGTTTTTCTTATATACACTTTCAAGCATATGGCATATCTCTTCACTATGGTCTATCACTGAAGCATTAATCTTTCCCACGAGACACAATCCCACATTCCCCAAAGCTTTTCAAACATTTCTACTTATATATTTCAACACATATTCATATTCAAGATGAGAAAACAGGACTTAATACCACCCCAACTTGTAAAAGTCATTACAACTTCCCCTTCCTAAGCCTAAGCTAATACGAGGCAATGTGAAGAATATTTACCAAATATTATTCTACCTAATTTTTAGAAATAATGGTGATTTGTTGTTAATTATTCCTTTTTACAAATAAAATACCTGAAAATCAGCAAAGTTAAACAAGTTGTCCAAAATAATATAACTAGTAAGAGGTAAAGTTGAGATAATCAGTGATCAAGGTTGGAATATGCTGTTACTTTTATAGAAAGCCATGCAAGATTGAGCTATTATATATTCTTCCCTCTCTCTGTGCTGTACAATTAGAATCAAGATATCTCTTTTTATTTGAGCTCTGCAAGTATTTTCCATTTGGCCTTTATTAAATTATCCAATAACTGAACCTTAGTTTCCTCACCTCTTATGCACTATTGCCAACCATATTATTAGTGAGAAGATACAATAATACCTACCTCATGGAACAATTTAAAATACTAGTAAGTTAACAAACTTAATTTACCTAATACAGTGCATCTAAATTCTAATTAGTGATTACTGGAAAGCTAAAAATATCACTATCTTTTTTTCTAATAAATCAACACATCCTCTTTGATTGGTTTTTCTCACACCATTTACTTCTTTCTCTTTCACTCTGCTGTGGCTCTAGTAAGAAGGTCTAAATGATGCCACCTAAGTTATAGCAATGACCTTTCACTTCACCCTCCTGTCCATCCTGTACTTGGCTATCAGTCTTAATATCCTTATGCAATATTTGTGGCATGTTATTCTCCTACTCAAATGCTTTAATTTCTGTCTACCAAATGCAATCTATACTTCTTAGTCTTCCTTTAAAATATTTACAGTGATTTGTTCTCAGTCTTATATCTCAGAGTCTAGTAGCTATATGTATATATATTTCTTTTTTGGGTTGATAATTCAGAGTTCTGTTTTATACTTTGTTTTCTTGAAATTTTCTTTGAAGCTGCTTCCTTTATACTCAAAGTGCCATATCTGATTTTAACCTATTATGTTTATGTATCAAGATTGAGGTAAAACTCAATCACTTCAATGGTTCCTCTTCTGTTACTCTCAGATGGTGAAAGACCTCCCCCACTTTTTTGAAACTGTATAGCTCAATAAAAATATAGGAGGTTGAGTCAAGGGACTTAGATTTGTTTTCTGAGTCTTTATAGGCATCCTTGAACTTTTTAAACAAGGGGCCAATTCACTGTCCCTCAAACTGTCGGAGGGCTGGACTATAGTTTAAAAAAAAAAAACTATGAACAAATTCCTATGGACACTGCACATATCTTATTTTGAAGTAAAAACAAAATGGGAACATATACAATTCACACTGAAGCATGTGGCCCATGGGCCATAGTTTGAGGAATCCTGTTTTAAGACCTAACAGTAAAATCATAGGCCAATCATTTCATGTGTTCTTCAAAATCAAATATCTGAGTTTATGTGGTAATCCAACCAACGATGTATAATTATTGGTCATAATAATCACTAGATTTTTATAAGCTACCACGTGGTGATAGAAAGTTCTTTTATATTGGGATTCTGATATTGAATTGGGATTACTCAGCAATTAAGGTATATAACATTTTTAAAAAATATATAAACTATGGTATATCCATCCCACAAAGTATCAGGAAACCTTTCAAAATAACATTCAACAAGAATGTTTAACAGAAATTAAATATCTTTTAAAAATCTGTAAAATTAGGGAAAGAAAGAGGCTTTAAAACTGGAATAGATGAGTTTAAAATATAGTCCCAAAATTACAGATGCTGGTGAATGTCAGAGAGAAGGAAACTTATAAATTGTTGGTAGGACTGCAAACTAATACAACATCTACAGAAAGTTAGTATAGACACCCTCAAAGAAGCAAGAGTGCACTCACCACTTGATCCGCCAATACCACTGCCAGGTATTTACGCAAAGGGAAGAAAGTCATGTTAAGAAAGGAAAACTGCACTCTCGTGTTCCAGGACCACAAGTCACATTTGTAAAGACTTGCCCACCAACTACCCCCCGAAACATAAATGGATAAGTATAATGTGGTATCTACATACAATAGAGTACTACTCTGCCATAAAAAGTGTGATCTAGCTTTATGTTTCTTCCATGACAAGCTGGGTAGAACTGGAGACAATCCTTCTAAGTGAAGTATCACAAAAATAGAAATATAAATAACGCATGATCTCAATACTAAATTGGAACTAATCGATTAACATGTATGTGTACATATGGAAGTAAAACTCAGCAAAGATTAAGCAGGTGGGAAAGAGGAGGGGGTCTTGCATAAATACACACCTGCACAATATCTGGGTGAAGGGCACACTTACAACATTGAATCATTCTATACAAAGTACCCCAAATGTGTTCACCCCAGCAATATTCTGTCATAAAAAAGGAAATTAAAAAATACAGCTCTGATAACTTACTAGATGATTACTTTGGAGAAATTACCTAGACCCTTTGTACATTTGTATAATGATACATCCACATTTGTATAATGATAGAAGGAACACACCTCACAGGACTGTTATCGATTACTTGCTAAAATGATGTATGGATAATATATTCCAAGCTCCTAGTGCATCATTGATATACGATGCTGATGATTACCACAAACCTTTTTCCAGAAGTGTGTATTTAAATAATCTATATTTAAAAATATCTAGCAGTAAAAAGGGACAAACTACTTTTATGTGTAGTAATATGTGCAAATTTCAAAACTTATTTTTAATGAAAATAAAAGTAACACAATGTCTTAAGAGATGGTTCTCTTTGTGAAATGGATAATAGGTAATTATGATGCTCTTCTGCATTTTTTTTCTGTGTACTCTATTTTTCTGTAATAAGAACATGTATATTTTATTTTTCTAGCACATGTAAAGACAGTTGTTACTACATAATCAGTTAAGTCATTAGGAAGAAGTCCTAAGTCAGTTCATACAATCCTTGTATTGATGCTCAGGAAAGTGTGAACTGAGTCTCTCTGGAGTACTCCAAAATCAGGACTATGCATTAAGAGACAACGAATGCTATCTGTTTGCTTTAGTTGTTGTGTCCTTAAGTATGAAGAAGATTTTTAACTTGATCAGGTCCCATTTATTTTTAGTGTTGCTACAATTGTCAATGGGATCTTCTTATAAAAGCTTTTCCTAAGACTCTAATCCCATTACTAGGTATGACTAGGTATCTACTCCAAAGGGGAAAAAAAAGAAAGATCATTTTATCATAAGGACATTTGCACTTGAAGGTGTATAACAGCTTAATTTTCAACCATGAAAATGTAGAAATAGCCCAAGTGCCCATCAGTCCGTGAACACACAAACAAACTGTGGTCCGTGTATAACATAGAATACTACTTAGTCATAAAGACAGAGACTTTACAATCTTTGTATTTACCTGGAAGGATGTGGAGAACATTCTTCCAAATGAAGTGTTACAAGAATAGAAAAGCAAGTACCCCATGTTCTCAACATTAACATGAAACTAGAAGATGAACAATTATAGGCCCACAGGAGAGCAAACACATTTAAATTCAAGAGTCGGGAGAGCAGGTGGGGCAATCTCTCACCTATTGGAAACAAGGTAGGGGTAAATGGCACACCTCCTGGAACTGCAACTTGGACTTCACCTAACCTATGCAAACAGTGTAGCTAATTGTATGTGCCCCTATATTAACCTGAATTTTTAAAAAAGAACAGTAAGTAGAACTGAATTTTGTTATATCACTTGGAGGCAGGTAATCATTGCATCCCAAATCATCTCTTTTTCTCTTCCTCAACAAATTTAAGATTTATTTGTAGATCTTTGTCCTTCCTTGCTCCCAAACATTGAAAACTGGTTTTAATCTTTGTGCATGTGTTTCAGCTTCATTCTTTTGGCTCCCTCTCCTGAAATCTGTAGCAATACAATAGTGCCACAGATCAGTTAACAACTTCATGTAGAAATTTCATGTTTGGCAGGCTTTCATCTACAAAAGCCTGGAGGACATTGTCATCTGCCAAGTGAAGTCCTCACGGCTTCTCTTCTCTCGTGTTCAGGAGTGACATGTTGTGACCCTGCACACCCTCCTGTATTTGGTGTGTGATTTCAATGAGATATACACTTTACTTTCCCCAAGGGTTGTTGCTGATCTTAAAACCGGAATAACAGTTTTCACATTTATATTTTCTGTCTATTACTCAAGTTATTTTTAAATATTTGTTTTCACACTGAATTCACATCTCTAAGGACTGGCCATGGAAACATCTGTGATTCATGCTTTTGAATGGGTTTGGGGGAAAACAGAGCCAAGCAAAGGGAGTCATATTTATCTGTCATGCTAAGAATGGAAGGCCTGACGTATTATTATTTTTATCCATATGTGAGTCAAGGTTCTTCAGAGAGACAGAACCAATATGCGATGGATAGATTATAGATGTAGATACAGATATAGATAAATGAGAAAGTATTAATTTGGGATTTAGCTCATGCAATTGCAGAGACTGAAAAGTCCCAGATAGGATGCCTGCAAGCTGGTGACCTCCAGATGCCCATAGCATGGGCAAGGCTGAAATCTTAACCTTCAGAATTAAGGTAATCCTGCTGTTCTTCATAATTCTCATTCTGTAGTAATAGGTCTGAGACCCCAGGAGTGTGCATGGTGGCAGGTGGTCCTGGTGGAAGTCCTAGAGTTTCAAGGCTGTACAGCCAGAGTTCTGATGTTGGAGGGAAAGAAGGGAATGTTCCACGATAGTGAGAGACAGGATACCCTTTTCTCTTCCTTTTCTTTTCTTTTTAAAATTATCTAGCCCCCAAGCAACTGAATGGTGCTGCCTACGTTGCGGGTAAATTTTTTCCACTCCATCCACTGACTCTCATGCCAATGTCCTCTGGAAACAACCTCAGAGAACACCCCAAAATAATACTTTACCAGTTCACTAGGTATTCCTTGATCCAGTTAAGTCGACACTTAAAATTAAGCTTAATAACCCAGTTTTGAAGTTTTAAATAAATTTAATGGGTCTCAACATGTTTAAACAAAAGAAAACAAAACAAGTCACCTTAGTAATTCTTTATTTCTTATATAAGGTTCTGGTCTTTTGATGTAGAAGTTTTAACAAGTATGACTTCTTTCCACTTAAATGGACTTGTTTTCATAACCCCCAAATCTGATGGTGTAATATTTGTTTTAAGCATCACATGTACTCAGCCCTCAATTTGGTAGATTAACAACTACATGCTCATATGAGAGAAAAACTCAATTAAATTCAAGTCGGGGAGAGTTTGGGTAAGTGTGTACCCAGTGGGAACATTGAAAGGATATATGGCACAATTCCTAGGTGAAGGACCCAACAGCTTGGACTTTAACTTACAAAAGCAAATTATGTAACCTAATCGTATGTACTCTCATATTAATCTGGAAAAAAAAAACACAATTACCCCATAACTTTTTATTATAAAAAGTTTGTTGAAGTTAACATTCAATTTGAGGTTTTTTGTACACAGAGTCTCACTTTGTCGCCTTGGGTAGAGGGCTGTGGTGTCATCACAACTCACAGCAACCTCAATATGTTTGTTAAATTTAACATTCTAAACCTATTGTTTCTTTACTGTCAGTTTTTATTTTAGTGGCATCTGTGTCTGGCAGCTGTCATTATGCAAACAACATGAATGTCACAGATTTATGTTGTGCTAATTTTAATGATAAATGTTGAAGGAAATATTAGTTAAAATTGGTGTATATTTGAATATCATGGTGACATATTAAGTATAAATCTTATTAAACTGGAACACCTTTAGTGTAGAGGGAGCAATGACCTGAGGGAAGTTCAGGTTTACACTGGGAAGTTCCCTAGGCCATCTGGGATATGCGTCATCTGGCTGTGAGAGATAAAATACTGGTAAATGCCAGGGATAAAGTTCATGATTATTTGGCTAATAGAGGTATTATATATCTATCCTGATCCTGCCTGACTATTGAGTATGGTTCTCGTGGCTCTATACTGACTCTCCAAGATGCTCCTGCCCCATGTACATAGTGTTGAGCAGATACACAACCGACAGCGAAGTGAACATTTCGTATCCAGAGGTTAATAGAATGGCACTCAATGTGGCCTGGGCAGGATAACTCTGAACCTCTGGCAAGGGAGCGAAGCATGGAACAAGAGAATTCTGTATGAGCTAGAATAGCATTGGGTCATCTGCCTGTTTTATTTTTTCAAATTTATTTTATTTATTTGTTTATTAATTCATTTTTTTGTAGACAGAGTATTATTTTGTCTCCTTGGGTAGATGGCTGTGGTGTCATCACAACTCACAATAAGTAATCCTCTTGCCTCAACCTCTCAAGTAGCTGGGACTATGGGCACCAGCCACAACACCTGGCTATTTTTCTTTTTGAGATGAGGTCTCAATTTGCTTAGGCTAGTCTCGAACTCCTGAGCTCAGTCAATCTACTCACCTTCGATTGCCAGAGTGCTAGGATTAGTTACAGGCATGAGTTACCATGCCGGGCCCATAACTTGTTAAAAAGAAAAAAGCATCATCAAAACTACATTGGGAGTAAAATTAATAATTTGTTAATTTTTGTATTCAAGTTTATTTATTTTTTATATTTTAGTAGGATCTTCAGAATCCGAAAAGATAGGTAAAATCCCAGCTATGTTACTTACTGATATTAGCTGTGTGATTTTTATAGGTGTACTTTATCATGCTAAGTTCTCTTTATACTGATTTTGTCAAGTCTTAGTCATGAAGAGATTGAACATTTTTATATTTTTCCTATGTCTATAAAGATGATTTTTCTTTTATATTTTGTTGATATAGCATGTCATATTGATTTCCTTGCATATGTTGAACCATTCTAGCATACAGAGATAAATCTCATGTGATCTTACTGGATAATAAGGTCCATGTGTGGTTGAATTTGATGTGCTAGTATTTTGCTGAGAATTTTTGCCTTCCTATTCATCAAGGATTGCGGCTACTATGTTTTAGTGCTACCAAAGGCTAAGCATTAAGTTGTGTTCTTAAATTATACAACTTTGATTTGAATGTTTACATTACTCCTTTAGTTGTTGCTAAAAGTTCAGCAACCTGGATGGATTTTATTACAGACACATTTATGACTTTCCTTGTGTTAATACACCAGTGACATGTATGTTATGATTTGTGCAATGATCTTGAATTTGTGTTTACTTAACACATTTAAGTGTTTATATGCCTTTTTATTTTTATTTCTAGAATAAAGCTAGAAAACAGTTGTATAGAACATAATTTAAGTAACCCAAATCAAGAAAGATTTAGCTTTATTCATAGTGAAAGTCAATCCTTATGAAGATCTGCCTTAGGAAAAATCTGCTGACTATAACCTACAAAGCCACCTGCATATTTGAAGCAATTAAATGCTGTGAGAACAGGGAGAAAAAGTTTTGAAACTGTCCTATGCTTAAGGCTGCATGCAACTTTGATATTTCTTTTTTACCAGACAATGTAACCATGATATTAAGAAGATATATGATATCATACTTGGGACAATACTTGGAATATTAGCTTACAAAAAATGGGTGAGGATACTTTATCTTCTTCCTATACTCCAACTATAAGTAGCTAACATGATGAAGCCCATACAATTAGAAGTATTACTTTTTATTTTCTTTAAGACAGCATTTCACTTTATTGCCCTGGATAGAGTGCCATGGCGTTACAGCTCACAGCAACCTCCAGCTTTGGGGCTTAGGTGATTCTCTTGCCTCAGTCTCCTGAGTATCTGGGACCACAGGCACCTGCCACAATGCCTGGCTATTTTTCTTTATTGCACTTTGGCCGGGGCCAGGTTTAAATCCACGACCCTCCATATATGGGGCCAGCGCCCCACTCACTGAGCCATAGGCACCACCCCTAGAAGTATTACTTTAATAAAATTGTTAAATCACACATTTTTTTAAGTGTTAAAGAGGTTGCTTTTCTGTGTGATCTGTTATTTTCCCTAATTCCATGCTATAGGAACCATTATTATAAATGGAAATGGAATTAGCATAGATGAGGTTCCTCATTCACCTGAAAATGAATGCTACAAATAACCAGTAAAGCTGGCTCTGAATATTTGTAGTGATTAGTGACAAGTGAAAAACTAACTCTATGTAGTTTAAAACTATACAGGCTGCGGTAAAACTGTATTAAATCCAAACTGCATTTTTTGTTATTCTTTGCTCTGCTGCATTTATTGATTGATTGATTGATTGATTTATCATTACTTTTAAATAATAGACCATATTTATTTTTTACTAATTTTAAAAATTAAGAGGACTTGAATTCTTTTCTTTTTTAAAATTTCAGATTAATATGAGGGTACAAATTATTAGGTTGCATTGTTTGCATTTCTAAGGTAAAGTTCAAGTTGTATTTGAGTCCCTCATCTAGAGGGTCTGCTGTACTCCCTTCCATCATACACAATAGGTGAGAGCTCACCAATCCCCCTGCCTTCTCCCCTTGTTCCCTTCCCTCCACTCCCACCCCCTCCCTTACTTGAATATACTTGTGTTTTTCTCTTTTGTGGGTATGTAGTTGTTTTTCTGATGGTTCTTATTAGTACTTAGTACACTGGATACTTGCTTCTCCATTCATGTGATACTTTACTAAGAAGAATGTATTTCAACTCCATCCAGGTTAATAAAAAACATGTAAAATGTCCATCTTTTTTTATGGTTGAATAGTACTTCATGGTATACATACACCACAGTTTATTAAGTCTTTCATGAGTTGATGGACACTTGGGTTGTTTCCACTTCTTGGTGAATGTAAATTGAGCTGCAATAAACATTTTAGTGTGTGGTAAAATGATTTTTCTTTTTGGTTAGGGCAGATGCCTAGTAAGGGGAGTGCAGCATCAAATGGAAGGTCTATTTTGAGTTCTTTGAGGATTCTCTGTATTTCTTCCCATAGAGGCTGTATTAAGTTTGCAGTCCCATCAACAGTGTAGAAGTCTCTACCCTTGAGACCTCGTAATGTGGGCTATTCTCAGGGGGGTTAGGTGATATCTCAGAGTAGTTTTGATTTGCATTTCTCTGATGATTGGAAACAATAGGCATTTCTTCTTGTGTTTGTTGCCCATTTGTCTTGTCATCTTCAGAGACGTTTCTGTTCAAGTCTCTTCCTTCCCCACTTATAAATGGTATTGTTTGGTCTTCTATTGATTAGTTTGAGTTCTCTGTAGAATCTAGCTATCAGTCCTTTGTCAGATTCATAGTATGCAAATATCTTCTCCCATTCTGAAGATGAAGATTGACTGTTTGCTTTAGTTTATGTACCCTTGACTATGCAGAAGCTTTTAGTTTCATCATATCCCATTTATTTATTTTTGGTGGTGTTGTGATTGCCAAGGGTGTATTCTTCATAAATTCTTTTCTCAGGCTATTGGCATTAAGAGTTTTTCCCACACTTTCTTCTAAGGTTTTTATTGTTTCCTGTCTTGTATTTAAATCTTTTATCCAGTGATATGTGATTTCTGTCAGTGGTGAAAAGTTCGACTAGTTTCAGACTTCTTCATGTAACTAACCAGTTCTCTCAGCATCGTTTATTAAAAAGGGAGTCTTTCTCCCAGTGTATGCTTTTGTTTGGTTTGTTAAAGATAGACGGCAATATGTAGCGAGATTCAATTTTAGGTTCTCTTTTCTATTCCACACAGCTATATCCCTATTTTTGTGCCAGTAACACATGCTGTTTTGATCCCTGTAACCTTCAGGTAGTATAACCTGAAGTCTGGTTACATGGTGTCTCCATATTTGTTTCTATATCTTAAAATTTTGTCACCTATTCAGGGGTTTTTCAGGTTACACACAAAATGAAGAACTGTTTTGTCAAGTTCTTCAAAGAATGACATCGGAGCTTTGTGGAGGGATTACATTAAATCTGTAGGTTTCTTTGGGTACATGGACATATGAGTATTGTGTTTTTTATTTGATTTTCAACTTGACTGCTATTGGCATATATGAAAGACACTGATTTATGGATATTTATTTTGTATCCCAAGATGTTACTGAATTCCTTGATCACTTCCAGGAACGTTGTGGTTGAGACCTAGGGTTTTCCAAATATAAGACCGTCTCGTCCATAAATTCTAGCACTAAAAAGTTTGAAAGAATATGAAACAATGTAAACTCCTAAAAATAGCTAGTTGAAGTTCAAATTAGTATTTCCACTTTGAAATAAAATTTAGAAATATATAGTAAAGATGAAAATATTACGAATGCACCATGCATATTATAGCCTTTTCATTTCTACACATTTGCCTTAAAGAAACTATTCCACAGAAAAGATTTTATGAAGAAGACCCCTTAAAGAGCTGATAACTAGAATTTACAAAGAACTCAAATTAATCCATAAAAAAGAGGAAAACCCATTTATAAGCGAGCAAGAGACCTGAACAGAAACTTCTCTGAAGATGACAAGACAAATGGGCAACAAACACAAGAAGAAATTCCTATTGTTTCCAATCGTCAGAGAAATGCAAATCAAAACCACTCTGAGATATCACCTAACCCCCCTGAGAATAGCCCACATTACAAGGTCTCAAAGGTAAGATGCTGGTATTCATGTGAAAAGAAGGGAGCACTTCTACACTGTTGATGGGACTGCAAACTTAATACAGCCTCTATAGGAAGAAATACAGAGAATCCTCAAAGAACTTGAAATAGACCTTCCATTTGATGCTGCAATCCCCTTACTAGGCATCTACCCTAACCAAAAAGAAAAATCATTTTACCACAGGGACATTTGCACTAGAATGTTTATTGCAGCTCAATTTACAATCACCAAGAAGTGGAAACAACTCAAGTGTCCATCAACTCATGAAAGGATTAATAAACTATGGTATATGTATACCATGAAGTATTATTCAACCATAAAAAAGATGGAGACTTTACATATTTTGTATTAACCTGGATGGAGTTGAAACACATTCTTTTCAGTAAAGTGTCACAAGAATGGAAAAGCAAATATGCAGGGTACTCAATACTAACATGAAACCAATATATAAACAACCACATGCCCATAGAAAAACACAGGCATAATCTAGTGAGCGAGAGGGGAAGAAGAAGAGGGAGGAGTCTTGGTAAACTCTCACCAAATATGCACAACGGGAGGGTGATCAGCATGCCCAAGGGTGAAGGGCTCAACTACAACTCGAACTTTACCTTAACAATGAGAACAATGTAAGCTAAACCTTTCTACCCTCACATTAATCTGAAATGAAGAAAGAAAAGAAACTTTTCCACCTGAACACTAATACGTCTATATACGGGTGTTAGTAACAGCATTCTTTATAATAGCAATAAAAAAGTAAACTAAGTGAGTAAAAAATCAAAAAATAGATCAATATAATGTAGATTACATTCTTCTTCAGAGGCCCAAGGGTGATAAGTTTAGATAATTGTGTTGAGGCTACTCTACTTTAACATGCAACACATAAATGTTTCTACAAGTCACATTTTATAATACTCCTGTAGTTCTTCCATCTCTGCTAGGAGCTGATCTCCACCTACTACAGGGATAATCCCCATCCATGCTTCAGTAAGATTTGTGCTCATGTCAATGTATTCCCTTTTCCTTACAGCACTGACATAATGGCATCGGCTATAAGCTTGGCTGCAGATTCTACTATCATGCAAGTATCTTCTGAAATATCTGAGTTCTTTATAGGTTCCATCTACCAAGGCCATGAACAAAGACAGTTCTGCTTTAATGGTCACAGCTGCAGTGTATGCAGGCTCTGCTTCAGGCTTTCAAAATCAGCTATGACTGGATGAGTAGAAGGCAGTGGTAAGTGACAGGGTGTCACCTTGTTAATTGAGGCTATCTTCACGTGGTTTATAAATTTATAACCCTTAATCTTCCTTCTAATTTAGAGAACTTACTAAAAAGTAAGTATATCAGTAACATTTCCTAATAATAGTAGTTAGTGTCTTACCAAATATTAGGAGGAATTATTATTTTGGAAGTATTGTTAGTCTTATAGATCAAGTTAGCTTTCCTAGGTATCTGTCACCCTGAAGACATGTGTACATTTCATTACTGCACATTCTCAGCCACACTCATTGCTGAGTGAGAGTGAAGTCATTTTTGCTCAAGTAATTACACAGGCCGTCAGTTCAATGATCACTTAATGATTTCACCTTTTTCAATTTCATTCACACTGTTAAGTTACTGGAAAGTTAGTTTTAATGTCAAGAATAGAAATATATTTTTACTAAGAGTAGTGTAGTTTATCTCAGTCACTCCATTCCTTGGCATGCCCAATATAATTTTACCTAAGCAAAAGAAACCAAAACAAAATGAAAGAAAACATCTGAAAGTATGAATAAACTGCCAAAAATATTCAGAAAATGTACAGCAAGTCATTCTATTACCTGAATATCAAAATCATCAACAGAGCTAAAAATGAAAAAAAAAATCTGTTTTTTTTCATTAGTGAACAGTATTATGGTCATTTAAAAAAATTTTGAAAGTCAAAACATTTTTTGAAAAGGAACATCCATTGGCATTAGCAAACTTGAATCTATGCTTAAATTTTCAGATCAAGTAAGTGAAAATAATAATCCAGATGAACTGACATTAAAAATCAGATGGTATATCTGTTTTGAAAATTGACAACTCCCAATATTTCCAGTTTTCTCCATAATTTATATCACAACAGTGCTAAAAGGTATTTTTAAAAAAAACAATGCCTTATATGTGGACAAAATAGATTTTTAAAGGAACATACCTGGAGCAATACTTGAGTTCAATAAAACTGGAATACTGTTCTTAACATCTTCTATTTCCTGTTTTTGTGGAGATTTCTAAATGGCTATTTTTTCAGACTTTCATACATTAATATGAAATTATTGTAAAATAACAAAATATATTGACAGGGAAGAAACATTCTTTTTTTTTTATTGTTGGGGATTCATTGAGGGTACAAGAAACCATGTTACACTGGTTGCATTTGTTGGGAAAAGTCCCTCTTACAATCGTGTTTTGCCCCAGAAAGTTGTGGCACACACCAAGACCCCAAGACCCCACCCCCCTCACTCCTTCCCTCTCTCTGCTCTTCCTTTCCCCACCCCTCCCTCATTAGAAGAAACATTCTTTAATGTGGTGGTTTCCAGAGTTTGCTTCACATGAGTAACACCTGAGGAGGTTTAAAAACCCAGTGCCCACATTTCCCCTCACACTAACAAAATCAGAGCGTATGGAGGAGATTCAAGAATCAGTATATTCTGAAGATTCCCCAAGCAATTCTAATGTACAGTAAAGTTTAAAATTTCTTCCTTAATATCTATAATTACATAATAATTGGAGTAAATGACATTTTATTTATCTTAGCTATATATTATTACTCTAACTTAATATTTCAAAATATTTTACATGAGGAGGCAGAGCAAGGTGGCAGACCATAAGGATCCTTCAGCTGAGCTCTCCTAGAATGACTGGGGGAAAGAGACAACCCAGTCATACCTGATTTGGGGACGTTATCCAGACTCATAGTTCAGGGAGCACAGCAAGGAGATGGTGAACTGGATGCAATGGATGATCCAGAGTGGTCAGAATCTGATAAATTAGGCAAGTGATTTTCACTAGTTGCCCACAGAGGTATGGAATAGAAGGAAGTCTTTCCAGAGTTTTCAGCTGCTTGGGGAAGCTGCAAAGAGTGGAAAGGTTGGAAGAGTAGGTGGACTTGGACAGTACACAGCAACTAGATTTGAATGCCAATTGAAGTGAATTCGCCATACGTTTGGTGACTGGCAAGACAGCCATACTAAGAAGGTCTTGACAGTCAAGGGACTGCCATTGTGGGAAAGTCATGAGAAGGTCTTAGCAGGGGGCTACACCATGGCCATCTTAATTCCATTTGCTGGGACCAGAACTCCACTCATGGGACAGGCTGAGGAACTCCCATGCCCCAAGGGAACTAGACTCAGGGGACATTATGAGACCTGCCCCTGAAGGATTTGGGAGAACTTTAAGTTCCCAATCCTGCACAGTCTGAATGCTGAGGAAACAATCAGGTGATCATCCAAAGGCAACTAAGTTTGGAATGAAGACCATAGAGGTTGCTGGCTGTGCTCCCTGTCTCCTAAAAAAAAAAAAAATCACTCCACCACCTGGTATTCTGGTGAAATTGCAACATATTATCATCAAAAGCAAGGACTTCTGTTTGAAACAAAGAAGGCAGTGAGAAGGAAAAAGGAGGACAAGGAGGTGAACAAGGAGAAAGAACACATGAGGAGGAACCAATAGAAAAATTCAGGCAACATGAAAAACCAAAACTGAGGAACTCCTCCAAGGGACCGTGAGGTAGCTACTACAGAAGACTCCACCTATAAAGAATTAATGGACTTGACAGAAAAGGAATATAAAATATGGATGGTAAAGACAATAAAAGGAAGGGATGAGAAAATGGAAAGACAGAACCAAAAGTTGGACGAGAGATATGTAGAATACAGAAGAGATATGGCAGAGCTCACGGAAATGAAGGAGACAATCAGGGAATGTAAAGATGCAGTAGAAAGTATCAAAAACAGATTAGACCATGGAGTAGAAAGAACCTTGAGCTAGAGGATAAAGTTTTCATGTAAATCCAGGTAGTTAAAGGGGCAGAAAAGAAGAGAGAGAAAGCAGCATGGCACTTAGAGAACTACAAGACTCCATAAAGTGTTCAAACATAAGAATAATAGGGAATTCTGAAGGGTAAGAAGATTGTCCTAAAGGAATGGAAGCCTTACTGGAGACTATCATAAATGAAAACTTTCCAAGTTTTACTAAAGACCCTGACACATTTCTTTCAGATGGATATGGAACCCCAGGTCATTTCAACTCAAGTAGAGCTTCTCCAAGACACATTGTAATGAACTGTTCAAAGTCAAGTTGAAAGAAAAAATTCTGCAAACAGCCAGGAGTAAGCACCAACTGCCCTACAGAGGCAGAGCCATTAGGATGACAGGAGACTATTCAACTGAAAACTTCAAAGCCAGAAGAGCATGGTCATCCAACTTCAACATTCTTAAGCAAAACAGTTTTCAGCCCAGAATTCTATATCCTGCTAAGCTAAATTTCAAAATTAATGCAGAAATCAAATCTTTTACACATATATAAGCACTGAGGAAATTCACCACCACAAGACCAGCTATATAGGAAATATTTAGACCTATTCTCAACACCAACTATCACAATGGACCACCAGGAAAGTAAAAACTCAGAAGCTAAAGGTCAAAACATACCTTCCACAATAGTGCAAAGGATAAAACTACATAATGGACTCTCACAAAATAAGTTGACTAGAACTCCACCGCACTTATCAATTCTTTCATTATAAGGACACTTGCACCAGATTGTTTATCGCAGCTAAATTTACAATTGCCAAAATGTGGAAACACCCTAAATGCCCACCAACCCAGGAATGGATTAACAAGCTGTGGTATATGTACACTATGGAATACTATTCAGCCATTAAAAGAGGTGGAGACTTTATATTTTTGCTTATTACAAAGCTGATTCCTTCTATACATCATTTATCAATTTAGTTTGAATGTTTGATTGGTTATTCTACACAATGGATGGTTGATGAACATTCATAAGGTCAAGAAAATTTAAAACCATAATTCGGTATTGCTAAACCATGCCCTAAGCTAATTAGGAATCAATGGGAGTCCCCTTGCCAGACCTCTTTTTTGGATACTAGGTTGCATGTCATAATACAATTTGTGACATTGATATGGCATTTAGAATAGTGCAGGATAATAATTATAATGATAAATATTTGCAGATGTTGCAATTACAGAAGCTTCATTATAGAGTAAGTGATAAATCTCAAGCTGTGGTGCTGTCACACAACTTGGAATTTCACTTTTTATCCTTTTATTTTTAGATCAATCAATGTCTGTGTTACAGTCGTTAAGTAAAAACACAAAATTGGATGCTCCCAGGACTCAGGGGAGTTTAGAGTAACGTGTAATGCATATGCAGCCCTGGAAATGCTCCTTCACGTCAGGTGCCTCCAGGCACCTGCTCTCCTATTCACTGTTTATTAGATGGCTCATTCTTAATGCAGACTTATTTTTGAAAGTCATATGTTGAGTCAAACTAAAATGAAAATCAAACGATGCCCTTGCTAAGAATGCTGTGGATGAACACGAAGCTGATGATGACCAGTGCTAAGATTAAACTGGAGTTTTCTTCAGATCTGAATGTGAATTGTCAATACTTGCTGGAACTATTCAGCACTGAATTTTCCAGAAGCAAAAGTGGAATATTTCAGTAAATCTGTGACAGATTTCACCTGTGAATCAATCCATCAAGATATTAGAGCCTGAGGATGTGTTGGTGACACATCACACTTAGAATAAGAGCAGTGTTTTTCCATGAGATTTTATTTCTACTGAGCCCTTTTTTTCAGGTGAGAGGGTGTCTTTTTTTTTTTTTTCAGGGAAAATGTTCTTGTCTTTCTTTATTTTTCTTTTTTTTTTTTTAATAATTTTATTGAATCATAATTATGTACATTGGTGCAATCACAGGGCACGATTCATATACATTCAGAAATATTTTGATCATACTGTTACAGATATCCTTCATGGCATTTCCTTGATCAC